>APFE031147421.1:1414-14508 GCA_000404065.3 Pinus taeda | reverse complement strand
GGGCAGGGTTTGAATAGTACAACAGACACATAGATAACCACTTGTGATTGTGAATAAAGTCGGTATATTCCTATCACCCTTTCCATTCATGCCACCCTTTATAGGTTTTTCAATTGCTTCATAATTTTTCATAAAAGGAAGATTTATCTAGTTTTTCTATGATAGAAGTGTAACTTTTATAATAATTTCTAAATGCAATTGTTTCATAATTTTTTCATAAAATGGAAGATCTATCTAGTTTTTTTCTGATAGAAGTATAACTTTGATTATTTACTAAACATTTTTGTTAATTTTTAAATAAGAAACACTCTCAATGATTAATTGTTGATTAATATTCTATTTATTTATTTATTTATGTAGTCATAAAGTTCCTCCATTCAATATGATATTATAAAAGATAATTTCTTTTATATAATAGAAGTTAAAATTTAAGATTATAAATAAAATTTCATATATAAAACTGAACATAAACCAAGTAATTTACATTTTATATGTTATTATACCCAAGTAATATAAGTCTCATAAATTATTATAGATTAATTTTTTCATATAAAATATAAATTTTCTCTAATAAATAGAATTTTATCTTATATTAGACCACTAAATATGTCCTAAAACTGCTCCTACTTGGCTAAGAGGTTGTCTTCCTTAGATGTAAGGAAATAGGTTAATGGCCCAAGACCCAGAGGCATTTGGCAGGAGTGAAAGTTTTCACCCTTATAGATCACTAACGGGTAATTCCAGGTGGCATGGTTTTCCTTGAATAACAATGATGAGTTAACTTGAATTTGTGGATGACAACCATTGATGGTTATCCCCACTACTAGTTTTATAATTGAGTTATGATAGGTTTTCCCATTATATATAAAAAGAATGATACATATCCACTCATCAAAGTTTTGGTTTCTCTTCGATGACAAATATAGACAAACTTTCACTCACCATAGACTTCACTGAGTACTCATGAATTACCTAATTAGATCATACATATTTATTTAAGAAATTACAATCAAATATACACATAACCCAAAATTCACATTTAACAGATACAATTATTAATATTATTCTTTGAATCTATGAAAATGTATATCTCCAACAACCACACGGAATTTGTTGTAGAAAGCCTAATGATAACAAAATCAATATGAAACTCAATAAATCAACCTATTTAGCAAGGATTTAACATATCATGTTTGTTTTTATGAAGGCTACTTTTTCCAAATATTATTGTTTAGGGTAATTGATTATTGGGTATGTTATAAAGTGGTATTAGAGCTTCCAAGTTCAACACTTGGACTGGATGGTCTCTATGACAGATGAAATGAAGAGCAAAGGTTCTACACTAGAGATTTGGAGATTAAAAATTTGGAGCTTTGTGTTATTTAAAGAGTGATTGTTTGTTGGGTGCAAGTGTTTGTTGTTTGTTGAATTCCACTGGTGATTATTTAGTACATGCATATGTGGTGATGTGAGGCTATTTTGTTGTATATATGAATACAATGATGTTACTTAAATATTGATTTGAGTTGACGCAACAATATCAACATGAAAAATGGAGCCTATATTCCCTAGAGTAGTTCAATAGGATAACAAAATTTCATGACTGAATGATGCAGCATAAATTATGAGGGGACATATTTTAACTTATCTCTTGCTAGTTTACATTTAGATGTTTTGATAAGTTGGCATAAGTTGATGAAAAAAGTATGGGCGTGATAAAACTCAAGAGATGAAATAGTTTAGAGATGCAACCCATCCAATAGATATTAAATAATCACATGTTAGATGCATGAAGGTATGCTAGGTGCATATAGTAATGGATGTGCAGGCATAAAGACTCTATGTAATTTGTTGTCATAACATGATTCATATGAATAATAGTGGTTAATGATAGGCATGTAACCAGTAGCAAGTGTTGAGTTATTTATATTTATAAACCCCTGAAATTTAATCATCAACCTGAGGATCTAAATCTTATAAGTCACTGACACAATCTGTGCAAGGTTAAAGTTGAGTTGGCTAAAAGAAAATTAAACCATACTTTCATAAACACTCTTAAAGAAACAATCACTTCCTCTCAAAATCTAAATCAGTAAATGGGGCTTGGTCTAAATTCAGGTAATGGAAATGTAACATGACCCTTAATATCATTTACCATACATGTACTATGTTTCCATAAACTTAAAGAATTTGAGATGAAGTGTACAATTGAATGAGAAAGAAAGAAATGTTGGAAGTGAAATGCATAACCATCAAACAAGACACAAATGAAATGTAGTGAACCTATAAGTGTAGCCTTACTTCCCAAGAAGGGGGCCCTTCCTTCCTTGGAAGCAAGCTACCTGAAGATTATCAGCGATAGAATAACACCAACGCTACATGAAAATAATAAAAACTCAAAGAGTTATTATATTCAAGAAAGATACTATAAATATCCATCTATATCTCCTCCTATACTAACTCCACTACAAGGATTGATGCATAATTTAGAAGAGAAACCCTAGTTGTGGATAATATCAACTCCTATGAACTCATGGATTAGAGGATGAAATGGTTACCTTTTTCTCTCATAAATGATTGATCATGAATACACTTTAAGGAAAGATCTATATCGGGGGTTCTAATACCATTCTAGTTGTTAAAGTTCTGATCTCAATCTTTGTGAATAGAAAAATGTCCTTGGCTGCATTGAAATGGTTGATTTGTATCTTCATGAGAAAAATAGTCACGAACCAAAGGATCCATATTAGTTGGAAACTGATCTTATTCTCCATGTGACCAAGTCCCACATAAGCGCTAGGGAAGTCATAGGATTTGAATCATAGGAATGCATAAGAATGAGATCCATAATCTTGATCTATTGATGTGTTAACCAACTATATATGCATACAGAGGAATTTGACCAAATCATTGACCAAGGATTCACACTTCCTCATAACAACCTGGGTGTGAATGAAATAGTATATAATGTTATTAAGCCTTTGAGCTTCAAAACCCATATGCCCAATTTGCACCAAGACGACAGGAAATACGATAACCTGTAACATAGGATTCAGAATTGTACTTTATTAGTAGGAACTAAACTATGTGAGAAGGGACTCTTCACCTGACACAAGAGATTTTTCTCAAAATTCACCACGATTAGAAAATTCTCATTTAAACCTTCTTAAAGCAGTGAAAACATACAAAATACATTTACCTTAACATGTGTATGGTTGTTGATTTAGTGTATTAGTCCAAAACTATGCATATTGAGGATGATAATGATAGGAACTGGATATAGATATAGATAATCATAGAGAAAAAAGCTGGGTGAAATCATGTCAAAATAATTTTCCAACACCCCCCACACCGACCATTTTGCATGTCCTCATGGAAACAAAACCTCTAAGTGGAAGCCAAAATTTAGTCAAAATTGTTGGACTCCAACTTTCCACTAAATCCCTACAACATTAACTAAAATGTTTAGGTCCCTTTGTCCTTTGTTTCTAGCTTCTTTAAATATCCTCTTCAATTCATGTTATGACCAACATACTTTTTAGCTCATCTACACCATTCCTTAACCGTATTTTGCAGTTTTCTATTCTTAGCAACCAACTTATCATTCTTATGTTGCATTTTAGAACTGTGTGCTTTTTAACCTCTCATTCACCTCTTTAATGTGTTTGTTAAGGACAATATTCTCTTGAATTTCTCTCTTTGGTCATTTAATTAACTTATTCTTCTTCTTTAATGCAAAGTGAAGAACTAGATTAATTGGCTTATTTTTATTAGTGGAATAAGCATCACTCATTTCTACTATAGGGGGTTCAAACTCAAACAAAGAAAAAAATTCCACAAGATTGAACTCTTCAAACCTAGGGGATTTAATTTTTCCCTTATCTAAGGCACCAAGAGTGTTTATTAATGCCCCTTCTTCCATTTCATCTTGATCTAAATTGATGATTATTTGTGGTTCTAAACTCTTTTGGGAAGTATAACAATGTTGACAAACTATTAACCCTTTTTCCATAATGTGTGTGACTCATTGATTAGTAACAAGGGTTTGAGCTACAAGGGGTTTATGTTAAACATTCATTATCTCTACTTTTTGTGATTTCTTTGGGTATGAAGAAAAGAGACCCACTTGTTTATTCCCCTTAAAAACTTCCTCTAAACCTCTTATTTCAAGACTACATTGAATACCTTGTTCTTCAAGAACTATGTTAACTAAATTGAACCAATTTCGTCCCAGTAAGTTAGCCCAAATGTCATTCCTAATATGCAACTCATAATCAATTAGTAGTTTAATAAGGTCATAATGGTTGAGACTAGTATGAGCGTTTTTGGGGGTCTTATGGACTTTCTTGTTGAAAATGCAATAAGAAAATCCTAATTTAATTTGTCCTTGAATTAAATTAGGAATTAAATTGTAATTCCATAGCTCATGACAACTTGTAATTGTTAACTAAGTTAATTTGAAGTAGTTGGCTTAGTTAATTCAAGTTGAGGGTATAATTAGAGTCATGTAGAGTGCCTCCTACAATTAGGAGCACTAGTTGAGTTTATTTTGATTTGTAATCATTTAATTCAGTCTAACTTAATTAAATTCAGTTAAACTAGTTCAGATTGATCGAACAATTAATGGGAGATCAGAAACAGTGGGGTGTAGCCAACAGTAGTGGGGTGTAACCAACAACAGTGGGGTGTAATCAACCTCAGTGGGGCATAACTTACTATAGTGGGTATGACTTACTATAGTGGGGTGTAACTTACTGTAGTGAGGTGTAACTTACTATAGCGGGGTGTGACTTACTGTAGTGGGGTGTAACTTAATGTAGTCGGGTGTAACCTGCAGTAGTGGGGTGTAACATGCAGTAGTGGGGTGTAACCAGTACTGATCAGTAAACTGAAGATTCACTCATAATTAACTAGTGCATGTTAGATTAGAGAAATACCTGGTTGCAATTGGAGTTCAAGGACAGTGTAATCAATTGTATAATCATCTGAAATGTACATGTGGTGCAGGCAATGATAAGAAGGCCTATGAGGATTGCACAATTCATAATTGTGGGATTTCCTAGTTAAATATGGGTTATTTCTGAATGGAACAGTGCAAGGAAATAAGAGCTTGGCAAGTAGAGGAATTGGCTAATTATTGACTTGAGCTTGTATGGGAAGTAGTGAGATAGATAGAGATAGTGCAAAGGTTTCTCAAGTTTGAGAAAAGCATTGTAATCTTCTCATATTTTCAAATTAATGCAATATACAAATAGCAAGATTTTTTAGTTGTGGATTTCCTTAGAAAATCAGTATGTTATATGTGATTGAATTCTTTCTCTTATATGCTTCATGATTTCATCAATCGTTTATTGTTTCCGTTGATGAGTAGAGTAGCTTCAATCATTTGTTTTAGCATATTACTATCCATAGTTTGAATCTACAAGGCATTTATACATGGTATTGAAGTTGAATCACTATAAAAGAGGAGAATATGAGCTTGTCTTTTGTAGGAGAAATCAAATTTGCAGTATCATACTTCAAAGCTAGCAGGATGTCATTCTACGGATTGAGACTTGGATATGCCCTTGAGGGTAGTTCGAACTATATTTCTTGGAAAGACAGGATGGAGGTAGTGTTAGAAGACAACATGCTTAAGGAAGTCATAGACAAAGATATTCCTACGCTAGATGATGCTCAGGATTTGGTAGAGTGGAGAAAGTGTGTGGCAAAGGCGAGAAGGATTATCCTAGAAGGAGTTCGAGATCATATTGTCTCGAATCTCCATGATAAGGAAACTCCATTTGAAATATGGAGGGCCTTGACAAACCTGATTCAAAATAGAAATGACCATAGGAAGATGTCATTGAAGGATAAGCTCAGAAAGATCAAGATGGAGAAAGGTGACTCAATACTAAAGTACTTGGCCAATTTCACCCAATGTCGGGATGAGCTTGGAAGTGTCAATTTTACAATTGTTGAATACAATATGGTGAGCTTATCACTTCTAGGCCTTCCCAAGAGCTGGCACAATTACCAGGACTCAATTAATGAGAGGGAGAAGCTACCAGAGTGGGAGTGATTGTGGTCCTACTTGGTACAAGAAGATATTTGGTAGAGAACCAGAGACGGATCCTCATCCAAGAAACATGATGAGGGGAATTGTGCCTTAGCTGGAAAGGTGAATAAAGGGAAGGGGAATTCATCCCATTCCAAATCAAATTCCAGTAAGGGAAGCAAGAAGAAGGACTTGTCGAAGATTAAATGTTTTCACTGTCATGAGCTAGGACATTATGCCACAAAGTGTTTGCACAAGAAGGACTGTAAGAAGCCCTGAAGAGGAGCAACAGGTAAATCTATTGCTTCATAATTCGAGCTGGATTTCACCCTCATGCATGGTGAGATCATGATGGGTAGTGTGTCGTACATGGATAGTGGAGCCTCATTCCATATGACCGACAACAAAGAGTTCTTCAGTGAATAGGGGGAGAACGACCTCCAGATGCACATTGAGATGGGAGATGATGGGTGGTATTGCGCGATCGACATTTGTACTATTACCTTTTAGAGGGAGTCTGGTACTCCTCTCACATTAAAATATGTCATGTATGTTCTAGATTTGAATAAGAATTTGGTTTCAGTTTCCATATTGGATTATTGTGGCTACGATGTGATATTTAGCAAGGGAAAGGCTTTCCTTTGTCACATAGCCTCAGGATAGGTGAAGCGGATCAGGGTTTGGGTGAAGAACTTCTACAAATTGGATGTAGAATAATGCGTTTTTTTTAGCACTAAATAAGAGAAGGCGCAAAGCCGAGACATCGGTGAGTTGTGGCATAGACTATTGGGTCACTTGCATCACAGAGCTTTGAAGATCATGCAAAAAATTTCTATAGGACTTCCCAAGGGTACACTAGAGCAGAGAGACACATGCAAAGGGTGTACATTAGGGAAGTACACCACAAATTCCTTTCATGATAAATACAGTCGAACACAAGTGATCCTTGACCGAGTTCACACAGATGTGTGTGGATCGTTATCAACATCCTCCACGACCAAGAACAAGTATTATGTAATATTTGTTGATGATTTTTCTTATAAGTGATGAATTTTCTTCATGTAGAAGAAAGATCAGACATTTTCTAAATTTGGGAATTTAAAGCACTTGTCAAGAAAGATACTGGCAAGAAAGTTAAATCTCTCAAAAGCAATAGCGATGGAGAAGATGTGTCGAATGAATTCAAGAACTTCTGTGAATCAGAAGGCATTTTACGAGAGTTAATAGAACCTCATAAAGCACAACAGAATGGTGTGGTTGAAAGGAAGAACAAAATTATTGTGGGAGCTACACGAACAATGTCACATGATGAGGGCCTATTGTTGCACTTATGGGTTGAAGCATGCAACACAATTGTTTATTTGCATAACATAATCCCTCATCGAATTATCGGGATGAGTACACCAGAAGAAGGTTTTTCAGGTAAGAAACTAGATGTGGCACACTTCAGGATCTTTGGTTCATCAGTCTATTATCATGTTACAAAGGATGCATGGAAAAAGCTAGAGCCAATAATTGAGTTGGGCATATTTTTAGGGGTACACTGATACACCTCACAACTATCGGGTGTACCTGTCATCCAACCAGATGACAGTGGTTCATAGAGATGTGAATTTTGATGAAGATAAGGCCATGAGATGTTCCCTTGAGAGGGGGGTTCAGTTACATGCAGATGAGGAGCTTTTAGCTCCAAAGGATGAACCTCAGGATGATGTGGAGTAACCACATGTAGAGGAGCAGAGAGTGGAAGCACCCACTCATTCAGAGACTTCCAGAGATGGAAGGAAGTGCACCAAAGAGGCTGATAGATTGATGCATGATTCTATAGATAATTTGGAAGCATCCACATCATAGTGCAGGAAAAGGAGGTCACCAAATTGGTACACTGGCTACATGGCTCTAATGAGAAAGAGTGTAGAGGTTGAGCCATCGTCATTCGAGGAATCAGTGCACCAACTAGTATGGGGTGATTCCATGCTTGAGGAGTATGACTCCATTATCAAAAGAAATGTTTTGGAAGTGGTCCCAAGACCAGTAAACAAGTTAGTGGTGAGTTCCATATGGCTTTACAAGGTAAAACAAGCATCATATGGGAGTGTGGAGAAACACAAGGCCATATTTGTGGCCAAAGGATTGTCTCAGGTGGAGGGAATTGATTAAGATGAGACCTATGCTCCTATAGAAAGGTACTCTTCAATCAGATATATTCTAGGATTATCAGCACAGATGGGATAGAAGATACATCAGATGGATGTGAAGGCAACATGCCTCAATGGTATGATTGAGGAAGAGGCGTATATTGAGCAACCCAAAGGATTTTAGACCTTAAACATAGAGTTGCATGTGTGTAGACTCAAGCGAGTGCTATATGGACTAAAACAAGCACCTTGTGCTTGGTACACCAGCATTGCAAACAATTTCATCGGGTTGGGTTTCACTAAAAGTGAAATAGATGTGAACCTTTACCATATTATGGTGCAAAGTAAATTTTTGATTATAGTATTATATGTTGATGATTTGATTCTAACAAGTGATGAGAAGTTGATAAAATCTTACAAAGAGGATCTTACAAGTGAATTTGAGATGAAGGACCTGGGACTCATGCATTACTTTCTTGGTATGGAAGTATGGCAATGAGATGGGGAATTGTTTGTCTCTCAGGGCAAGTATGCCAATGAGATACTGAAGAAGTTCCACATAGAGCAACAAACCCATGGAGACTCCTCTAGCAGGTAATTGGAGGAAGGAAGATGCTACTTCAGGTGAAGTAGTGGAAGCTACTATTTATAAACATCTTGTGGGTTCACTTATGTATTTGGTGAACACACAACCAGACATGTGTTTTGCAGTTAACCAGCTTCGTCAAGCCATGGTTAAGCCAACCAAAATCTATTGGAAGACAGCTAAACATGTGTTGGTATACCTCAGAGGCACCACTTGGTTTTGTCTAATCCAGGTGGATATTGGCGGCCACCCGCCAATTCCATGTGGACCCCCACCATTGTTCTTTCAGTTTTTCAGTTTCCTTAATTGTGGCACAGTTTACTATTTTTAGAATTTTTTTGGGTCCTAAACTTCTAGAGCCATTTTGAGGTCCTAAACAACGTTTGTTTGGAAATCTACCGCCAATGAAATCGTAGTCCTCGGAGAGATCTTTCCAGCAGGGTGTCATGTGTGTCAAACAGAGATAATATGACCAAGTCACGACCTCAGGAAGTTGGTTACCCAACTAACCCCAATGGAGCCCATAAACTCTTGGTGTTACATCTCCTTGGGTTAGGGTTTTGGTTGTTTAGGGTTTGCTCTTATTTTTCAATAATAAAAAGACCCTTGAGCCTCATTGTAATGCAGTTCAGAGGCATTTAGCCACCACATCTCTTCTCAAAGACAAGCTACCATCACCGAGCTAGTATCATTTTGATACTGTTTGTAAGCATATTTCATTATTTTATATTAATAAAAGGAAGTGTTATTTCTATTGCATCTTTGGATTTATGGTTATATCTGTAATTGGTTGCATTCCTGTTTAAATCTGGATCAGTGGTATCAGAGCGGTCTTCTCTTTCTCTGTTTCTCTTTGCATCGGGATATAAGGAGTTAGGGCTCGAACTGGTCGAACCTTTGCAACACCAGCCTCGTAAATCGCAACGGCCTCCCATGGAGGAAGAAAAGAAAGACGAGGGAGTAGGAGATCCAATGAAAATATTACTCGATGAGGCCCTTGAGAAACAGAGGAATGTGATGATGGATAACTTTTCCCAGATAATTCAACAGTTGCCCACCGGCGGTGCATCCACATCCAACAGCCACTCTTGAGGCTCCACACCCGTTAAGGTACAAGTAAACTTTGACAATCCCATATTTGAGGGTCAAATAGATGCAGACGTCATAGATAAATGGTTGAATCTGTTAGAAGGATTTTTTTTTGTTCATGATTTTTCCAACCAAGAAAATATTACTTTTGCTCTTCTCAAAGCCACCCCCCCATGTCAAGGACTTGTGGGAAACCTATTGTGAGTGGAAGGATGAAAGCACAGACTCACTGTGTTCAGCCACTCCCACTTGGAATTGATTTTTGGATGCCACCAAGGAGCAGTACTACCCTATTGGGAGCTATGAGGACAAATACATAAAGTGGACCACGCTACGGCAAGGAAGGGACCAAGATGTGCTGGAGTTTACCAATGTTTTTCATACCTTGCGCACGAAGTTGGGCATCAAGGATTCTGTGAAAATTTTGGTACTCAAGTACCGCGGCTGCCTACATAGATACATCCAGGATGAGATGGAGTTTCTAGACATCTCCTCACTCGGCACGGCATACCGATACGCCGTCAAGATTGAGCGGAAGTTTAAACAGAAGAAGTGAGACTTTGGATATGTGAATCTGAAGCAAGGGAAAGGTGCCCCCAAACCGTAGAACAAAGGAAAATCCAAGATGGGACGACCCAGGAAAACCCACAAAGACCACAAGCAAAGGACAACACTGCAAAGCTGAAGAAGGACACAGGAAATTTGTGTGAGTTCCATAAGAGCTCCACCCAGAACACAAGAAATTTTTGGGCCAAGAAATCACTGGTGGCCGAGTTGAAGGCTTCAGAATCAGATGCATGTTCCGACTCTGATTCAGAACCCAACAAGGGGAATGACAAAGGGAAGCATATTATTGATGCAAATCCAAATGCCACTATTGCCACCACAAAGATCTAGAAGGAGGAACCCGAAGATCCAGAGGAGGAGGAGAATCTCTTCCACTCCCAGATGTGGGTTAAGGGTTCCCCACTACAGTTCATTTTCGATAGCAGGAGCCAAAAGAACATCATTGCAGAAGAGTTCATGAAGTGGCTGGGCTTACCAACCACAACACACCCACAACCGTACACCATCGGGTGGCTTCACCAAGGAAGGGATCTGCGCTTGAGCCAATAATGTCGCATTCCATACACCATCAAGTCCTTCACGGATGAGGTATTATGTGATGTTTCTCCCCTTGATGTTTGTGGTGTATTATTAGGCCAACCATACTTGTGGAAGTGACATGATGTGTATGAGTCAAGGCCTCATGCTATTATTGTTACATTAGGAAATAAGTTATACAAGATACTAGAGGTAGCCCCACCTACTGCCATCTCTCTAATTACTGCAAAACAATGCAGTAAGGCAATTTCAAAAATCGGGAAATTTGTTTTCCTGATGATACGCCCTCAAGGAAAGAAGAAGATAGTGGCCACGACCTCCATACAAGGCCCCTCCACACAACAACAATAGATGTATAAGGTCGTGGAGGAGTACGAGGACATATTCACCTCCCCCACAGGGGTGCCTTTGCACTATCTGGTCAAGAACTCCATTGATCTGACTTGAGGTGTGTCATTACCCAATGGACTAATCTATCGATGCTCTGTTCTGGAGAACGACGAAATCAAGAGGAAAATTCAAGAGCTGCTACAGAAAGGTCACATTCAGCTGACTTCATCGCCCTGTGGGAGCCTGATCGTGTTGGTACAAAAGAAGGATGGGACTTGGAGACTCTATTGACTATCGGGTGCTGAAAAAGATCACTATCCAAAATAGGTACCCGAACCCATAGATTGATGACCTTATGGACCAACTCAAGGGAGAAAAATATTTCAGCAAGATCGACTTGAAGTCTGGATATCACCAGGTACCAATCAAACCCTCTGATGTGTGGAAGATTGCCTTCAAAGCCAAGGAGGGCCTTTTCGAAGAGTTGGTTATGCCTTTCAGGTTGATGAATGCTCCTGCAACCTTCATGAGGTTCATGGATGACATGTTATGGCCATTCACCAACTCATTTGTAGTGGTCTACTCAGATGATATCCTGATCTTCAGCCAGAGTTGGGAAGAGAAACTCCACCACATCTGACAGGTTCTCAAAACAGTGTGGCAACACAAGTTGCGTGCAAATTTGGAGAAATGTACTTTTGGCATGACCCAGGTTCAGTATCTCGGATACATTATTGATGAACGGGGGGGTGCATGTGGATCCAAACAAGATCCAAGGCATTCGAGATTGGCTAGCCCCAACCACTCTGACAGAACTCTACAACTTTTTGGGTCTTGCCAATTTCTACTGGAGGTTCGTGTTGGGGTTCTCTCATATCACTTGGGCCTTGAGTCAAGTCACCAAAGGAGGAGCAAAAGAAAAATTATTTTGGTCTGAATCTCAACAGAAGGCATTCGCAGAGTTGAAACTCGCCTCTGCTCTGCACCAGTGCTCACATTACCAGACTTGCAACAACCATTTTAGATTGAGACAGATGCCTCTGACTATTCTATTGGGGTAGTCATTACTCAACAGGGGCATCCAGTGGCATATCATAGTTATACACTTTTAGACATGGTTCGGAAGTATCCCACTTATGATAAAGAGATGTATTCCATTGTGCATGACTACCAACAAGGGAAGCATTACATTTTGGGGAAGGAAACGGTCATCCACATAGACCACTAACCCCTGCAATTCATATAGACAAAAGGGAAGTTGTAGAATGATCACCATTAAAAGTGGTCCACATACCTGAAACAGTTCTATTTGAATATCAAGTACAGGAAGGGAACACAAATATTGTTGCAGACTGCCTCAGCCAAACACCGATCATGGCGTTAACTACTGTGCTCAACTCTTATGGGATTGATCTCTGAGTTTCTTGATGATATTGCTCCTTTCATTGACTTCATTCCTTAATGATGTCACTTCATCCTGCAACTTTTGACATTTTTCCTTGAATAACTTCCTTACCTTATTTCCCTCCTCTAGTTGAGCTTTTAGTTTGGTAGATTCTTCTTTGAAGGCACATTCCTTCTTGTTCAACAGATCTTGTTGATCTTTAATTTTGTCTGTAAGCCTTTTAAATTCTGCCTCTATTTGATATCTCTTGTTCACCCATAAGCGCAAATTCAGTTGTTTCGCTATCACTTTCATCGTCTTTAAGAGGATAAATAGATGTATCACCAGAGGATAACAAATTCATACCTGATAGATCTTGTTCATCTTCATTCTGAAGTGATTCTGAACTTGATGTGCTTCTTCCAC
>APFE031147418.1:11582-21773 GCA_000404065.3 Pinus taeda | reverse complement strand
GGTTGGAATCTGGGTAAATATTTTTATTTTATTTTTATTTTTTGTGAAATTTTGATTATTTGTTATTTAAAATTTATTTTTGACTATATAAATTTAGCATCTTAACACCTTAGTACATTTTGATTGGGAAGAGTTCACAAATCAATATTATGATTCCAATAAATCTTTACTAGATTTTAAACTTTTTTGGCTAAAAGAAATATACTCAAAAAAACTTTTAAAACATATCATAAATTCAAACGAATTTAATTAACTTTAAAATATTAATTTTAGTCATTTTTAATCCATTTAAATGTGTGAACAACTAGTAAATAAAGAGAGTTTTTTAAGATGATTTTTAAAGAGGATATTCATTGATTTAAAAAAAAGTACAACCAATCTGCGATGAAAATTTTAAAAACCAGGAAGAGTCAAAAGATAAATCAAATATACAAAATTCTATTAAAAGCAGGTCCGAAGTAAATCAACAAACCCAAAAACATATGATCAAGCTTATATTAAAAAACTGCAAGTAGATATTCTTCATCAGAGCATTAAAATTCCACACTCATATTTCAAGAGCTTCTGAAATTTCTAAACAGATACCATGGTTTAGATGGATTCTACAACATAGAACCATCACAAATAAATCACTGGAACATGGATTCCATGTTCTACATTTGAATATCCTTTAAACCGTCACAGAAATCTCCTAGCTGGATTCTATGAGATTTGCTAATCAATATTTGCTAATCAATATTTTATTTATTTTCTCTACTCTCACTTTTTTTTAAAATAGGTAGGCATCATTTTTCTCTCTAAACTATATATCTTAATCATGTATCTTTAACTTTTACATAAAATATGTCATTCTACTTCTAGTCACTCACCCAAATCAAAATTTAATATTTTCTATCTAATCTTTCTAGACAAAAACTATCTTTGAAAAAAGATCATGTATCTTTAACTTTCACATAAAATATGTCATTCTACTTCTAGTCACTCACCCAAATCAGAATTTATTATTTTCTATCTAATCTTTTTAAACAAAAAAAATCTTCAAAAAAATTAATTTGCAGAGAAAACTACATAGTTGTGGCTAAAACATGAAAAAAACACGAAGTGGCTAAACAATATTTATGCTCTCGGAACCATGGCGAGATCCATTGAAAAATGTAGAGAAATATATCTTCATGGGTGATTTGTTGCATATTTCTACACAGAATCTGCTATATAATTATGTTCCCTATAGATATGAGAAAATGACAAATTGAATTTTTTTAACATTGATCTTATCCAATGCATCTAGTTTATGAGCATTGGTAGTCCAAATGTTGATGTCTTCATTACCCAAACTATAATCACTTTGAAATCTCTAAAAATATCCATAGAAGCAATTCCAAGTCACCTTGCACAAAATAAAACCCCCAAAAAAACTAAAAACTCTACTCTATTATTTTTGTTCTGACACCATTCTTCCAAGAAATAAAAATCTCCAGGCTTCAAAACAACATAAACTTCGCTACCACATTCTACCGCATCAAAAATACCTACTAAATTTTTTTTCCACATATCCTCCAACTAGTAAACCCTTGTAGAAAATTTCTTGGTTTTCTGCCCAATCTACATATAAAAACTTGTTATCTTCAAGCAAGTGTATCTTACATCTACCGCTGTCACTTCAAAAATATATGCATTTAGGCTTCTCCAAATACCCATAGAATGTAAAAAACAGAGTCCTATAATCTCATTTATAAATTTTACAAATTTCACCATTAAAATAAATAAATAAATAGAGATTCTCTTTCTACAAAAAAAATACAAAAATACAGCTGATGTTTTTAATATTACCTTTACTACCACTATGATTCATAAATGAACTATGGTGTACTTTCACCCATTGATGTCACGCTAAGCCCATTTTGGTGACACAAGTATAGTTTTAATTAGTTATTCATTTTATAAACTTATGGACCAATTAAAGTATAATGCTTCATCATTGCTTTACTGGGGAGAGTTCGACGTTCTGACCGGCTACATGCACTCAAATCCCATCAGTCATGCTACTACTGCTAATTTTTCATTTTTTTAGTATTCTTTTTTTAAATTCAATTATTTTTCAAATTTTGAAAAAATAGTAGGCGAGTCTGAGAAGAGTTGCATTAGGAAAAAAAAAAACTAGGGGAGGGACATCAATTATTGCATGTTTTTTTTCTGCCATGACATCAAACGATCATCTCAGTTTTGAATGGATTGGACAACACGTGTCTAACACATCGTCTCACTTGTCGTGGTAGCTGGAAATTAACACCCACCTCGTTTCTCGTGTTTTTCCTCCTCTTTTAGGGTCTGTGTGTGGGTGTTCTTCTACCCCATTGTTGTTCGATCGATGCCTTGATGTTGGTCAACATACACTCGGTGATCACACTCGACTGGTTTCATTGCTGAGAGAAGTGGTTTGTGTGCTGAGAGAAGCAGTTTCTGGGGGATTCAAGGGTTTGAATGTTGTGATTTAGGGCTTCATTTTTTATGCCTCGTTACTCCATGGTTGTGGTGCACCAGTGCTTGGTACAGTTGTTCGTTGTCGACCGAGCCCCAAATTTCCATTAGCGCAACAATGGACACGATGGACATGGGGTTTTCGCGCTCCAGTGGGTTTTTTCAAGGTTAAGTTCTCTTGTGAATTTTTCTGGCATTTTCATTGGCTTATTTGCAATTATTTTTAACACCTTTGTGATTTTTGCGACAAGTGAGCATGCTTGGGT
The DNA here is from genome assembly GCA_000404065.3 of Pinus taeda. NCBI lineage: Eukaryota > Viridiplantae > Streptophyta > Pinopsida > Pinales > Pinaceae > Pinus > Pinus taeda. Next base: position 19,029 of record APFE031147418.1, on the reverse strand, counting down.
TTGCAGATGAGGTGTCACGAAGGGTTGAGGTCTTCAACACTGATGCAACATGGTTTGTGTAGCTTGGTGTCTTCGTCAATGACTGTTTGGTAGGATTACATTCCTACCAGTTGCTAACTCTGTGTTTCTAAACACATTCAAACCATGGGAAGTTTATGCTCTTTGGTGTTTTTATGTTTACAGTTCACTATAAATTTTGCATAGGGTTCACTGCAAATTTTTCTTGGGGTTCATTGTAAATATTTCCCTATTTTTATGCTTAGGGTTCACTATAATTTTTGCTTGGGGTTCACTATAAATTTTGCAGGGTTTTTTTGGATGGGGTTCACTGAATTTGTACTTGGGGTTCAGTGTAATTTTTCTGGGGTTTTAAGCTTGAGGTTCACTATCATTTTTGCGGGTTTTTTTTGCTTGTGGGTCAATGTAAATTTAAGAAACTCTCATCTTTTGAGCCTGATTACCAAAGAGAATGAGTCATTTTGATCCTAAAAACCTTCTTTGTTGACATTCCATGGCCTTGACCACGCCTTGGGTAGAAAATAAAGATATAAAAGTGTTATTTTCTTTGGGGGCTTATATATTTCTCAAGGTTGTTCATTTGATCTTTCAAAAGTTGTCAAATCCCCCACCCGAAGGTAGTAATTGGGCCCTAATTCATTGCACATTCTATGATTACTTCCATCTCACTAGGAAGATTTTGGGGTTCACCTTCGTTTGTCATCTTACGTTTCTTATAGTTCAGCGAGGGTAGTCTTTTTCACCATATTTTTTGTTTTCTTCTATTTTCTCCACACACACACACATATATATGCATTGCAATATGGCTAGCTATGCCTCTATAAGGACCTCTGCCCCAACCTTCCTATTAGAGGTATTAGACTTTCCGAAGACCCATGCTACAATATCTTGGTGTGTTGTGCAGAGCGATTGATTTGAAAGAACTCAATGAAACAAATGAGAGGAGATATAACATGGGTAACTCGCAGGCCTCCCAACTGAATATCTCTTGCCCATTCTAGAATTTATGACTTGGTCTTTCAATAGTTTTGAGCCACTCCCTAGGGTACCTTGGATATTGCAAATTCCACTATAATTTTGTCTAATTTGTTTTCAATTTTTGTGAAATATGTCTTTTTTTGTTATCTATCTTTCTTTGGTGAACTTTGCCCTGGAAGGAAGACTTAAGTTGGACATTGATATCTTTGTTGTTGATGATCTGATCTATGCTACTTGTAACCTCTTTTGTTTTAAGTAATGAAAGTAAGGTATTTTTTCTTCTTGCAAACAAAAGGGTGAAGTATAGCCGCTTTGCTCAATTTTCATTTACATAAATCCCATTTTGATTCGGTCTGAGCCATAATCATCAAATTCGTTAAGAAAAAGCCTCACAGTTGTTTGGCAACTTCATAGTTTCTATCTCCTTATTGAAGCCTTGTATTTGAAAAATCATCCTTAGAGAGGGGCCTTGATATTAAACCTCCTTACAATTAATTTATGCCTGAAAAGATAAAAAGTTATACATAGAACGTTTAGCTTAAATTAGGTTGTAGTTTACTCAACAATTTAATCTACACTTGACACTCATATTTAATACACTTGTTTGTCTCGATTTTGAATGATGATATACATTTCAGTTGACCAATAAGTATTGAAATGAGTTGTGGAGTTAAAAACACCTTGGGATAAACAAATTTTCTTAATTTGTAATACTAAGGAAGTTGAGGATGAGTTCCATTTTGTGTTTGAGACTTTTCAACATGCCCAGATGCTTCTAGGATTATTTCTTGTCATCCATTATGTTTGTTCCACCTTTTGTTCTCTATTCATAACAAGAAAATTGTGAATATGTTTGATTAAAGAGTTTTGAATCTGTTTAATTCAATGGATTCATGGAAAATCAAGTTTTTTAATAGATTGTGTGGTATTCTTTCTTTTCATCCACTATGTTTTGATTGCATTTTCTTCTCTGGTCATAACAAGAAAATTCTGAGTTTGTTTGATTAAAAATTGTTGAATTTGTTTGATCCAATGTAGTCATGACAGATCAACAAAATTGAATTGAATTATGTGGTATTCTTTCTTGTCATCCACTGTATTTTCCTCACAATTTCTTCTCTGGTCATAACAGGACAGTTGTGAATTTGTTTGATTAATTTTTTATTTTTGTATTCAATGGACTCACGATGTTTATAATTAACCCAATTTCAAGGGAAGCAGAGCTATCCCCCATAAGCATTGTCAAATGGAATTGCATGCATTTTCAATTGTAATAGTGAGGGAGAAATTAGGAGGTTGAAAATGACCACCAAAATAAATGAAGCCATGATGTTTGCATTGACCAAAATTATTTATCGTTGTGTTCACTATTTTATGGAGTTTTCAAATTATAAAAAGTAAGTTTTTCATGATACCGCTATTCCCTCATTTGTAATTTATTTAACAACTTGGAGAAAAATGTGATGTTGTGGATAATTTGGTATGTAATGGCAGAACAAAAGTTCCATTTGAATTCTAAGCTAGGATTTATCCATTCAAATAGACTATGAATGTTGCTTCTAAAATGGCTTTTGATTACAATGTTACAAACCTATGGAATAAACCGACCTAGATTATAAGCCAAAATCCTCATGTGACAAGAAAAAGAGGCAATCCATCCAACATCCACATCATAATGTGGTTACAACAAAAAACATATCACACCCCTAGTCTAGATGGCCTCCAAAATCTTTAGTACGCAAACTTTTTGAGTTCCTTTCTTGATAAACATACACAAGATTGACACCTACACTGGTAGGAATATAGCAAGTGGGTAAACCCCCATTCTGATATTGAGGCACTTGAATGTTTATGAGGTCTTGGAATCATGGTGTATTATCTACAATTTGGTAATATGTGGTTGAAATCATCCTGGTTTCACTAACTGCGCTCGCATCATTGTCAATTGTTATCCTTCTTTCTCTTTGAAGAATTTTTTGAGCCTTTCTTGCTTATTTTCCTGCCTTTCTATTTATTTTTCAAGGTCCTTTGTTGCCTTACTTTCTCTCTTTCAAGCCTTTCCTTTGCTCGAAGTTGTGATGCAGCAATCCTTGCTACCTTCTTTTCCTTGACTAAATCTTTCTTTTTCTGTTTTAATTCTTGAATGTCAAGTTTCTTTTTTTTAGACTCAACTAATAGGGCTATATAGTTTATGAGGTGAGTAACTGTGAACTTTGGCCCAAACGAGGACTACCTAAGGTTCCATGCTTTTTTTTCATTGACACTATCTCCACTGGTAGCTTTAGTAACCAACTAAGTAACTTCTCATTCCCTGCATGCTACATGCCATTAGTTGACACTTGTCATTCAATATCTGGGACTATTGATTGAACTATATTATTCTCTTTGTATGATTCCTCATTATGTGCACTATCTTCTTCCATTGATCTATTATCCATAAAAAAAAAAAATGAACAATTTCATTGTTCAATTTTGTTGGTTGTGAAGGCATGTTCATGATTTGTTCATTCATTCTTAAGACACCATGTTTGTTTATATTCATCATGGCTTCTACCAGCCATGATGGTGGGGTTACTTGGCTTGGTAATGTCAATTGGTCATTGTTGCTTCCTAGTGAGATAGTAACAATATATTTTTCAACCACATTATCATTGTCAGTTTCATGATCAACAAAGTCATTAAGAATATCAGCAACTGAAGTTCCATGTGCTTCAGGTTGTAAAAAAACCTCCATGTTACAGCCAATTCATTCATGATTGTATTGTGTTTCACTTTCCTGTTCATCATCATCACCATATAAGTGTCCTTGAGAGAGGGAAATTATATTATCAGCTGCAACTACATCTTCATGTTCATCCACTTCTTCTTGAATTTCAACATCTTCTTGGACATGCCCTTCTTCTTGACCATTTACATGAAATGCCTGGCTACAACCAATATCATGCATAAGAGCATCATAGTTCAATGGCCATATTCTAGTCCTCCTAAATCCAACCTTGACATTTGATGGTGTGAGAGCCTTTTTAAATACTTTACTTACAAGCTATGCTAGCTCAAACCTTTTCACCTCGAACACTGGATTCTTTTCCATCCATGCAGCTTGCTCTGACCTTAAATAGTTCTTGAAAGGTCTAAACTCACTAACATCAAGGGGTTGAAATTTGTGAGTGGTATGAGTAGGAAATGTTGACAGGTTGATGCCCAAATTGTTTTCCTCCTCAATTGTTTGCACACCAATGTGGCTTCCATGACCATCTAAAATCAATTGGTGTTTCTTCTCAAGTGAGACACCACTTGGAATAGATGCAACAAAGTGACAAATCTAATTTTAAAGAAATCCTTAGTCATCCATACATAAGGATGTGCATCCATGCATGCACCTGGTTCACAGTTTTGTATATACTTTTCCAATTGATTTTTACCTTTGAATAGATAAAAGCATGGGATTGAAGCGCCAATTGCATTGAAACAACATAGAATAGTTATCCACTCCCTGCTCTTAGGCAAAATCTTTGGAACATTTCGGCTCCCTCTCTTGGAAATTACTCGCATGCCACAATTTCTACCTACCCGTAAACTTGTTTCGTGACACTTCCATATATGGTCTACAACATAAGAATACTTATTGTATGCACTAAAAACAGTGTCATAGAAATTAGACACAATTGCAGGGCATAAATTTAAAGCTTTGTCTCTGTCAAGGCCCTCAGTTGTACACAATACAAGGTTTCGATGCATTTTTTTGAATCCAAACCACCATGATTTACTAGGAAAACCATCTTTGAATGGATTTGAGTTGTATCAAATCTATCCCATGTCCCAATTGGGCCATCTCCTTACACCACTCAACCACCTCAGCCTCCTCCTCTTCAATCATAACTATAAGAGGCCCTGTACGTTTTCTATGAGTCATCCCATTTATCCAATAATGTATTGAGGAGGGAAAAACACCATGTTTTTTTGTAGATGCCCAAACTGAATATCCATTAAACTCTATGTCTTCAATTGCAAGTAACATGTCTTTTTTTTCCAACCTCTTATAACATTGATCTTCTTAGTTGAACTTGCCCCTTGAACCATAGTTGGTGGTGGCTCTGTGGTTGATGGTGGGACAACATCAGCCTCTGCCGCATGGCCATCCTCAAAAAAATTGTTGGGAACATTGTGGACATTCACATCACCTGTTCCTTCCTCATCTGATGAAGAGCATCGCAACTAGGCACCCCTAGTCACTCGCCTGCCATTTCTCCTTGTATGAGCAACATAACTAACTCTTGTCATAGATGAAACTATCTACAAATTTATTGCATGCATTTAGTTAATAATAATTTAATTTTGCTTTCCTACAAGGTACTTTCCTACAATAAATTAAGAATTCAAAAACAAAAAAAAAAACAACTTAAGAATTTTTCATACATATGCCTTTTTGACAGTATCCTTGAAAAATCAAATATACAAAAGGACTTTGTTGTATGTATTCAACTATATCAATAATTGTTTTTTTGATAGCTTGTTTTTCCACTTAGAATACCATGCTTATATTTTCACTTGGAAAATTACTAACAATGTGTTGAAACTCACCTATAATTGGCTATATGTCTTCAATTATATGAATAAGTTATGGATTAAATATTTTATATGTTATAATAACATAATGTAGACCTTGGAGGAATTTCAAATAAACTTAGTGACACCTAGTTCATTTTCTGGTTAATATGTTGATCTGGTCTAGTTCTTTTTTATAAATTGCTTTATGACTTAAATTGCTCAGCCTCATGTCCATGAACACTGATTTTACCAACATAAAACTCAATCAATCAATTTCTTTTGAATGGTTAGTGATTCTCGTATTGTGGGAATGGTTCTTATTTTTCAAATAGTGTTATTCCTATAGATAAAAATCTCTAGGCATGAAGGAAGTTGTAGGTTTTCCTTGCTAAATGAATTTACGGTAGCTCAATAGAAGCTCTAGTCATGAAGGAATCTCTAGGCTTGCCTTAGTAAAGGCTTTACTGAGTTGCTAATTTCCTTTAAAAATGTTGAGCCCCATGTCCATGAACACCAACTTTACAAACACAAAACTCGGTTAATTTCTTTCTAATGGTTAGTGATTCTCCTATTGTGGGAATGGTTTTGTTTCATGCTATAGAAAATATTCATGCTTAAAAAAACAACATAAATCTATGTTGGGTTGGGAATTAAACTAATGTGATTCCTAAAATTGAAACCTTGTTCGGCCTACAATTTTCTACATGCCTCTTAGCCTATAATCATCAACTCAAAACCTAGATAGTCGTAGAATTGGAAAATTCATCTAGAGGTGGTAGAGGAGGTGTTCCAAGGTTAGCAACTCTCTCATAGAAAATTTTGTATGTTCTTAGATGGAGCCTCAAAAGGAAAAACAGGTCAATGGTAGGTGTAGGAGGATCATTTTCAAAAAGTTTGTTTTGAATGGGGACCAGATAAGGCAACTAATAATCAAGCAAAGGCATTTGTTTTATATCAAGGGATCCTTCTCCTTGGTTGCTTAATAAATTTTGTTAATTCCTAATCAACGTTACAGATGCCATCATATGACCAAGCCAAGTGGCCCATTAAATTTAAGATGTAAGGCTAGAATTTAAAAGGATATTCAAATGGAACTGTTGCAAGTATGTGGACCACTTTTGATGATGATCATTCTGCAACTTCCCTTGCGTGCATATGAACTGCAGGGGTCGGTGTTCTGTGTGCATGATTGTTTCCTTCCTCAAAATGTAATGCTTCCATTGTCAGCAAGCCTACACAATGGAATACATCTCTTTGTCATAAGTGGGATACTTCTGGACTGTGTCTGAAAGTGTCTCACTGTGATATGCCACTGGATGCTCCTGCTGAGTAAGGACTACCCCAATATTATAGTCAGAAGCATTTGTATCGATTTCAAATGACTATTGTAAGTCTGGTAATGTGAGCACTAGTGCAAAGCAGAGGTGATGTTTCAACTCCGTGAACGCCTTCTGTTGAGATTCATACCAAAAGAATTTTGTTGATCCAGATTTAAACAGGAACGCAACAAATTACAAAGATAACCATGAACATAGAGATGCAATGGAAATAATACCTCATTTCATTAATGTAAAATATTGAAATATGCTTACAAACAACAATGGAAATAAACCAGCTAGGGTGATGGTAGCTTATCTCTAAGAAGAGATGTGGCGGCTACATGCCTCTGAATTGCCTTACAATGAGGCTTGAAGGCCTATTTATTGTTGAGAAACAATGGAAAACCCTAAAAATCCAAAAACCTAACCATAGAAGATGAAACGCCAAACTGTGGGCCCCTTTTGGGTAAAATGGTACATCAACTTCCTGGGGTCGTAACTTTGGCATATGATCTTCGTTTGATGCACACAATATCTTGTTAGAAAGATTTATCTGACAACTACAACTTTGGGAAGATAAGCAT
>APFE031147413.1:0-33516 GCA_000404065.3 Pinus taeda | reverse complement strand
TTACAATACATATTTATACATGCCGAAGCATCCAATACCATGGACCGAAAACCATCGCGTCCAAAACCATGTGCGAAAATCATGCACAAAACCATAGGTAGGTCCACCCAACCTAATATAGGATCTAAAAATCAAAATTTTTTCGGGGCGCTGCCCTGGACCCCATAGAGTGGGGTTACTTGCACCCCTCAAACCCACTGTGACTCCCCCCGCTATGCAATCGGTGCAATGAAGGTCGGGCTCCGCCCCCCTTCTAACCCCTCGGTTAACTACGTGGGCTAGTCGTGGAAAGAATATAACACAACCCAACAACATTGTTATGCACGTCAGTGTTCACATGTTATCAAATTCACATTGTGTTGTTGTTTTTTTCATGCATGAGTTCATGGTTTGTGTAGTTGACATGATCATGCCTTGATGACTGCATCCTAGCTAGAATGATGTGTATATGGTTGGGTACTCATGTGTTATATGTCTATATGCATTTGTTATGCATGTATGGTCTTGGTTATAGTTATGCATGAATAGTAGGTCAAACGTGCCTTGTGAAGTTATGGTATGCAATTTAGGCCATCATGATGATATTGGTTGTTATGATGTTAAGTTTTGGCTGAGATAGAGCAGGAGATTCAGATCATCATAATGAGGTTACAATGTTAGACTTTGGGATATGAGCATATCATCATACAAGTATTGTATATTTGGCATGCAGGTATGTAAGTTAAGGATTGTCATATGCATTAGGTTTATATACATTAGGTTTATGTACATTTTTTTAAGTTATGGTTACATACATGATAGATGATAGTTGATTAGTATAGTGACATGCACATGTGTCAGATAGTCATGAATGATAGTAACATGTGGTTGTATGCATTGCTATTTTTTTTTTTATGTTAGATAACTTGGTGATCATGCTATATGTTGTTGATGAGTATGTCATAGGTTAACTTGTTGTTGTTATATGATCATTAGATTGATGATTATGTCATATGTTGTTGATGAGCATGTTATATGTTAGTTAACTTGAAGATTAGGGTTATAAAATTATTAGCTTGATGTTATATGTATCATGCTAAATTGGATTGGACTATGCAGATGGTTATGGTTAAGATATTCAGGTATGAGGCAACATATATGTGATGAATTTGCACACATGGTTGTTATGCATGAACGATAAATGCTTATGAGTTATGATGTGAACATGTTAACTAGTTACTATTATGGATATCATGACCTTATTTATGGTTGAGTTGATATGTTGTGAGCTTATATCATGCTAACTAGATTGATTATGCAGAAAAGATAGCCTCCCCTAAGATAAATTAAGGTATGAGTTTTCTTATGTTGTATATTTTGTGCTTGGTTGTTTGATTATGTCATCTATTTGATGTTTTCATGTTTGGTGTCTATTATTTCGTCTAGTCGATTGATCTAACATGGTATATTTACAGTTTTTTGAATGTTTGATGAATTTCATAATATAAGTATGTGTTCGAATGATCTTGTTTTAAGATGATTGTACTAATACATATGTGTTGAGACAACTGATATGTACTTGAGTTTAAGTGGATGATAGTTGTAGCATTATGTATAATGACTATGAGTTGACTATGGATTATAACATGATTTTAAGTCTTGGTAAAGGTTGATTTCAAATTGATAGATATGTTTGTCTTCATAATTGGAACATGTGATCGACATGTGTGAGCAGTTATAGGGTAATATGCTTGGTATTAGCGCAAAAAGCTAAAAATTGATTTATTTATATAACTAACAGTCGGATGATGTGATAGCACATAACAAGACTCAATTGAAACAAGTTAAAAAGGTAAAAGAAAGGAGTTGGGAAAAAATTCCTTTGGCTATGTTTGGAAACCCTAATTCTAGACGAATAAGTGCTTTGCATGTAGGAAGTTCTCTTAACTTTGACCTTATGATATCTAGTAATTACATTGTGATCATGATTATGCTAATGTCTATATGTGTACATATGTATGTATGTATGATGTTGACTGAATAGATTGTTATTATTTCATGTTGATGTTTATAGGTATGTATGCATATCGTTGTATGATAGGATCATGATTGTTTATGCTAATGTTTAGGTATATGTATGTACGTATCCATGTGTCTATGTCAATGTCTGACATGATCATCAAGGATCATTCTTGTGGAGGAATGATTTTCTTACACAGGCAGATGATATGAAGAGATTCCTATTTTATGAGGAATCAAGTGGGAAGAGTAGTCCTGACAAATATATGAGGTCAGTATCATGGAGATATGAATTGATATTATATGCTTCTATTGTGCCTATGTTTATGTTATGATAGGTAATGTTGAAGGGCACATTAGCAGAATGAAAACAATGTGCTTTGCGACATGCTAGGATAAGCATGGATGGCGAAGAGACATTAGAAGCAAGTTTACCTGGTAGAGATAGTGTGGTTTTGGATGTGTGGTACTATTGTTGTGCATATGTTGTATATATTGTACATGTTGCATCTGTGATGTTGTGTGCATGCAATATTGTGTATATATAGCATGTGTACATGTTGTTTATGCAATGTTATGTACATGGTGTTGGTACAAACAATGTTGTATGATTGTTGCATATTAAGTGTTGGGTATAAATGATGCCATGTACATGTTGGATATACAGTGTTGTGTAAATATTGTACTGTGTGCATGATGGATATGTGGTGTTGTGTGCATATGGTGTTGTGCGCATGTTGGATATGCAGTGATGTGTACAGATGTCACTATGTACGTGTTGGATATGCAGTGCTATGTACAGGTGGTGTTGCATGCATGTTGTACATGTGGCGCTATGTACATATGGTATTTTGTGCATGATTGTACAAGTGGTGTTGTGTGCATGTGGTCTATGTACATGTTGTACAAGTGGCGCTGTGTGAAATCAGTGTTGTGTACATGTCGTGCATGTGGCGTTGTGTACATGTGGTGTCGCATGCATGTCGTGCATGTGGCACTATGTACATGTGGTATTGTGTACACGTTGTACAATGGTGCAGTGTACATATGGTGTTGTATACACATTGTGCAAGTGGTGTCATGTACATGTGATGTTGTGAACATGTTGTGTAGGTGGTGCTTGGTACATGTGGTACTGGTGTACGTGTGGGATTGAGTGCATATCGTACATGTTGTGTTGCGGGCATGCGGTACTATGTATGTGCATTATGCAATCATGGTATCGTGACATATGAATTCATTATGTTGCACTCTAGATAAGTATTTTTGATATGTTGTACATCAGATGTAGGTGTATGTATTGTGTTGTACACTAGATGTAGGTGTATGTATTGTGTTATATACTGGGTGTAGGTGTATGTGTTGTGTGTCAGGTGTACGCGCATGTATTGCATGATGTGTATGTCGTGTGTGGTTGTATGTGTGTGATGTACACTATGCATATGTGCACCTGGTTGAGGAGAAGGCACTTGGTGTTTGCTGGGTGTGGCAACTGGTCTGGTGTGTGTATAAAAAGAACAAATGCAGAAGTAAGGATCAATGAAGGATAAGTATCAGTATTTTATTTCAAATTTATTATACATGTGATTTATGATTATTGTTTATGATGATTATAGGTGATCTATGATTCTGGTTTATGATGGTTACATGTGATTTATGATTTTGATCTATGATAGTTTTGTTTCGAGCTAACCTGATGTGATATGTATATACATAATGATTTTGTCAAAGATGCTAGTTTGACTTGTTTGACAGGAAGTAGACAGGATTGCAAGTGTACCTTATTATTGAGCTACTAATGAGGTATGATTTGAAGTTATTTCAATTTATTTTGAATATAATGGAAATTATGTGCTTGGAATAGGAATGCATGAACATGCCCAGTTGAATGGCCAAAATCGACTGCAAGAATTAGTAGCAACAATGAAAGAAATTGGAGCATGCAGTAGTATGTTGCTAAATCACTTCAGGAGCAGGGCCATTGTGGGACACTGATACCCAATAGTGTCCATTGATTGTGATGAGCATGGTATGGCCGGTATGATGGTTTTAAGACAAGGATATGCCTTGGTTTTTGTATCTTCCGATGCGAGGAATCCTTGCCAAGGGATGGACTTCCCGAATGGGGGTGCCAGCAAAACTTGGGAGGTGAGTAACTGCATGGAAGGGGTGACTAGATTTCCCAAGGGACTGTGTAGAAATGAAGGGAAGATCGTGAATATGTTTGTTTTGGTCATTATCATTTCTAGATGGAATCAGATGCACATTGGGAGTGCGCCCTAGAATAATGAGCTAGTAACTGTTCATTGAGAGGACAAGTGGTGCTAGATTGTAGTGCTGGACATTGGATACAGATTTGACTTTGCAGTGGATTCTCGACTTCCTAGGAAGGAGGTGAATGCTGACATTAATTTGAGGGTAGAGGTGTGAGCCTTTGGATTCCTTTGTTGCGTATGCAAGCATTGTATCCTTTTATTTTTTGGTTCAGCAAATGTGCATGTGTATATCTGTGTATTATTGCAAATACATTATTGAGATGGATTTATAAAACTCCATAGACATTATGGTTATTTGTTGGTTGAAGAAAATGTTTATGTGTATATGTGGTTATTTTAAATATTGTAATGAGCTATGATATAAAGATCTAGTAAATGGTATGATTGTCATGTTTCAATAGTGGTCATTGTAAATATTGCAACAATCTATGTTATAAAGCTCCATGGGCAGTGCATTTTGTTTTCAACCGTCTTTTTGGTTATAGGTGTCATTGAACACCGAGGATGGTGTTCCCCCAATAGGGAGGGTTCTGTAACGACCCTGGTTAAAAACTCATGTAAAATATATTTAAGGCCACAGTTGCTACGACAAATGTTCCAATCTGAATGGTGAGGGAAAATCCTAGTGGGTGCTGATTCAATTTATTATAGCTAAGGAAATGGCTAAGGCTTTGGAAAGGAATGAGGTATTTATTGGCATTTTATTTACGAAAATAATGGAAATTAGGAGAAAGGGAAGGTGAAAGGTCACAGGGTGCATGTGAGGAGGAAATTGAAGAAAAATAATGGAAAATTAAGAAAATAGAGGTCTCATTCATAAAAAGGCTTATGAGGATCATTTGGTAATATTTTGACATGTTTTGGTGGAGCTCTCTTCTATTATCTCTCTCTCATACTCTTGGATACTTAGAGTTTTCTTTGAGCACTCTTGGAGGGTGTGGCATACTTGGATTTTTGGAGCAAGAAGGAAAAGGAAGGGCAAGAAAGCGCAAGAGGGCATCGGGATTAGTAACTACAATATTTTTTCTTGTAGGTACCAAGTTACATTTATGTTTTCCTCACTAGTTTTGGCATGCATGGCACATGCATGTGGTTTGTTGGTTATGATCTATCACTAGCATGGAGGATTTCTTGGATTGACAGTGGATTTGCCTAGCCTTGCCATCTCCTGGATAACCATGGTGATTGTGGGTATACTTTCATTGTTTTTTTTTGTTGGCTCTCATGTTTCCTTAGCATGGGTTGAGTTATTAGTTCATGGAATCCCTGGTTGGAAAAGCACTCTCGAAGCCCTATAATAGCTTGGGTTGAGTTACTTGTCCTGGAAGCCTTGGTTGGAAAAACTCTCTGGAAGCCCTTGGTGGGTTGAGTTACTAGTCCTATGAGCCTTGTTTGGACAAATTCTCTGGAAGCTCGACGAAAGTTGTGGGTTGAGTTACTAGTCTTGGAAGCCTTGGTTGGAACAAATTCTGGAAGGCCTAGAAGGATTGGATGGAGACCAACCTAATGACGGTTTTGTGATGTTCAACCGTGAGGTGGAAACAATATTTCATCGGTTGAGGTGGATGACCTCTAGAATCCCTGGATGAGTTTTGATTGATGTGTTCTACGAGATCCCACATTCATCCTTGGAATATGGCATGGGGGTGAATGGCTGAAGAGAGATTTAGCTCAAGCATTCTATGGTCATGTGGAACGTGGAAGTCCCATACCAGGTTTGGATTTTTCTTATTTAATGAAAGGTTATTTCTCCTTGTATTTCTATGAGCATTTTGATGGATTATATGTGGTCTATATGGATTTAATTTCATGAGTATTTATATTGCTATTATGTTGGTTATGTATGTGTTTTATGAAAACAATCATGTATGGATTTCATCATGTTTTTACCTGTAATTGAATGATCAATGTATCTATGACCGAATGGATGGAATGGAAGTTGATGTGTTGAGGCATCAATGGTTCTTAGAAATTCCCAGCTAAGTATGAGATCGCTATGCTCAGAATTGTTACTTACACCTGTAGATTACATATTTGTGATATGTTTGATGAAATGAGTGTCATGTATAGTAGGGGTCCAGTCAAGGTCTTAAACAAGTATTTATTTTAATACTATCATTTCCATGTTATTTTACTATTCTAAAGAGATGGTTCAATTATGGGAACTGACCTAGGCTCAAGGCTTGAAAAATTGGCTGAAATCCCAGGGTTGCTGGCATAACACTAACAAATTTAGTCTCTAGTTGCTAGTAGTCAAGCCTGTGGGAGTGACTTTGGGTTTCTAGATCCTATCATGCTTATAGCATGAGATTGATTGAGGCTTATGTTGTCCAAAAATTTAGTGGGACACAAGGGCAAGCTATCAAAAGTATTGGATAGGTTCCTGACGGTCCTGTAGTTGATGTTGAATGCATGTATGGTGTGTTTTTGTTGGTTCCACTTCCTTAATGTGACTTATGAGGTCGAATCATATCATAGTGGTTGCTCGTCGCATGTTTACCCTGTCTAGTCGGTTGCTTGGGTAGATGTGGGAGGAGGTTATTACACAATATGCAGGAGCCCTCATAGAGATGTCATTTATGGGAATCCAAGTGTTTCTGGGAAAACTTGTGTCTATTTGATCTACTAGTCCCACTAAGACAGGTAGCTATCTTAGAAAGAAACAATTCAAAGTAACTTGTGTTTTCCTTTATGGATGATAGATAAGAGAGAAGCAGAGAGCACCAACCTTAATCTTTTGCTTGGCTCCTTGCTTGTTTCCTCTCTCCTGTGATAGAGCTTGCCGCTCCTTTCTCAATTGTCCCACTTCAAAGAGCACCTGTGGAGGCAAAGCAACAAAACACCATCAAAGCATAGAGATCTATGATACCATAAACAATGCAGAATCAGAAGTACATTAACAATACAATTGCATTCACAAATACAAGATTCACAAATACACAAGTATATGGAGGAAAACTCAAATAACTTTATTGATAGTAGAAGTAAAATAGAGGATTACAACCCAGCTGTCTGATCCAGCATCATCCTCTCAGCACGAAAGCCCTCTTCACCTCATGAAAAGCAAGATCACCCAACAATACAATGTCTCAAAGAGAAACCAACAACACTTCCTTACAAGTTACAAAATTCCAGCCTTTATATCTCTGTGATGAGGGATCCATATATAGATATTTGCAGGGGGGTGAGTTAGCTTCTGGGTTTTTGATTAGTTTCATTTCACTGATAGTTCTTGGTTCCACTTGGAGATTTAATGATCTCTTATTCATCCCTGGGCGAATTCAGAGAGGCAAGTCTTATATGAGTAGTTTCTAGAAGATTCTCTGGGTTTCCACTTAGCAAACTGTCTCTGCCATTTGTCTACGCTCGCTCATCGCACCCTACAGAAGGCTTTTTTAGTATGCATCGAACCCCCCGTGTGTAATAGGTGAGATGCATCACACCTTGACCAAGGAGAAATTTGTATGGGTCAGTTTTGACCAGTTCTGTGTAGTTTTTCAGGTGGAACTTCTGGGAAATGATGTAATCAGTTGACCATGATCCTTTAGGGTATGAAGCAACACATTTAGGGGTTTAAGAGCCCTTGGTTTATCGGCATATGTGATTGGGGTTGCAGTGCCCAAATATGTCTATAACAGTTGCCCCCTAAAGCATGAGGTCGTAAATCTTCTAATTTCGGGTGAAATGCTTTATCATGAGGATCCAAGGTTTTTTGAACTGGAAGGTGACCTGTAATAAGATACAATACAATACATTATCTTCATTTTATTTTCATGATCTAGCTGAGGCGGGCATTCCCATGCTTAGCTTTATAAATTCATTTTCATGTACATAGGACAGACAACCGTCTGCTGTTGCAGACTGGTGATTCTTGTAGAGTCATCATCCTTAGCTTGGATGATCATCTGTGCAACTATGGAGTACATTTGATGTCTTTATTTTCCTAAATATATCACAGCCCGGATGGATGAAACTAGATCCGACGTCTTCAAACTTGTTCAATCTTCTCCCGATGTGCAAGTCGATTAATGTGAAAAGATGTTCTGAAGTCGAACATGGAAAGACATCGCCTGATTACCAGCCAATGATGTAAGTTGTTAACAGGTGTGAGAGGAATCACCGATAATGATAATGACCCTCAAGGTAGTATAGTACAATTCACGTGGTGTGAATATATGAGTCGATGTCAAACACCATGCAAAATCTTTCGGTCAAAGGCCATTTATGTAAACCTGTCGTCGGAAGTGAGAAACTTGCCATTGAGGCATGTAAGCTTCAAAGTACTGAAAGGGTTGTTCCTAAGTCAACTTCTTGGATAATGAGCTGATGTCAACAAGAAGTGACCCGTCATAGGAGGGCCTTAATGAATCCCACATCTACGACACGAAACGAAGCAAATGATTTTGTGGAGGTGAAAATGATCTGATGATATAAGGTTCAGTAATGGCGGTCATGGAAAATGAAGGTTGAAGGTATAGCAGTGGATGAGGCGTTAACTGGATGGTGAATTCTCTGAATGAATTATCTTGAACATATCGGAGACATTGAGATGGATTGGTAGCGTTAACCCCAAAATATCGATGGTATAGTGGACCAATGATGATATGACCGGTGAATGGAATAACCCAACCCGACTCAATCATGGTGATGGAGTCAAAAATCCATGTTCAAGAGTGACCTGCTACCAATAAAATTCTTCAAGTTTTCTTCCCTTTTTCCCCAGTCATTGCTGACCAGTACCTCTTTATTTTTGTCAAGCTTGAGGAGGATAACATATGCTTTTTCTATAATTTTCCCTTCTGGTAAACCTGTCGTTATGTTTTAGCGAGTCTAGCGATGGTGAAACTCGTTTTTGTCTAGATGGACAAGTTTTTCGTTATTGTTTTAATGAGTTTAACGACAAAGACAGCTCGGTCCTTTTCATGTTTAGAGAGTTTGAAAAGGGATGAAAAGGAAACTCCAGTAGTTCTTTTTTGTAGCATAATCCCTTGAGTCCGAAAAAGATTAAATTAATACAAAAGGGATGACTTTTCTGATCACTTTAGCGAGCTGAAAAAGACAAGCTCTCAATCTTTTTGTGGGATAATCCCTCAGGTCCAAAAATATTAAAATATACAGGAGGGATGGCACTTCCAATCACTTTAGTGAGCTGGAGAGGCCAATTGCTCGACAATATTTTCATATTTAACGAGTTCGAAAAAAGTTTAAAGTAGACTCGTTTTTCGAGGAATGAGTGGCGTTTAGGGTAGCAAACAAGTTCCAGGTAATCTTGGAACTAGTTCTGGGTAATATCGGAACTTCTCAAAAGATGGTGGTGTGAATAGGTTGGCTAACAGGACCACTCATCACAGTTGTTCCTCAAAATGGTAAACAATCAAGTGGAAGCGTATGATCAGCCAGAAGAATGAAGGTAATGGAAGAACACAACCAAGGCTCAAAAGGCTAATAGCATGGCAATCAAAAAGGTCGTTTATTGAAGGTGGATTCATTTCTTAATGAGCTTGAATCGGGATAAACTATGCTCAGTGGCAGGTTTATGTTTTAACGAGATTGAACCTTGCAGAAACATTTCTCATAGCTTGGTTCATTTTTTAATGAGCTTGAACCATGCGACAACATATGCTCAGATTCGGTTTCATGTTTACACAAGCTTGAAACGAAAAAATATGCTTGTTATAAGTTTGCATGCCCCAGCATAGTGACGCAAATCAAGGTGCATGCCCCCCAGGCTTCATTACATTCAACGAGGTGGATGGAATGAAGGTTCACTTTCGAGATCTTTGAAAGATTCGACTTGGATAGGGAGTTGCTTCATTTTTTAATGAGGTTGACATAGTGAAAGAACTATCCTCATAACCCTTGTTTCATCTTGTAACGAGATTGACACAAGATCAAGAACTTTCCTCAATGATCCACTATCAAAATGGTCAGAGTTCTTCTTAATCTTTGATGATGTAGAAGATATCATATGACAGGTTTCCCCTGTGGCTACTTCTGCCAGATTACTTGGAGGCGGGAGGGAAAAAGTACCCATTAAGGAAGGGTCTTTTACGAGACCTACTCTGACATTTTGAAGCAATTGAGAACTTCCATGGATCAATGCTTCTAGTAGTTTGTGAGCTATTGGGGAAAAATGTTAGTTTGTCAACGATTGTAATTCCACCTTGGAAGGGAAATGCAATATTTCTAAAATATGTTGACACAACAGCAGCCATAGCATAAATCCAGGGCCTGCCTAGTAAGATATTGTAGTCAAGGTTTCCATCAATGACCTTGGCTTCAATTTCTACTGTCTTGCCCCCCAGTTCCACTTGCAAGCTACTTATAATCCCATACGGCGTGTATGTTCATCCATTGAATTCTTTTAATGTCATTAATGATCTCGACAAAGGTGGTGAGCCTAAAGTTTTCTAGCAACTCATTAACATAATACAGGTAGATGCCCCCTCATCAATGATTGTTCGATGAACAATTTTGTTGAGGGCTTTTACTTGTACGAGGAAAGCGAGTTGAGCCGATAACTAAGGTTCGTATCCTTTACGGTTAAAGGTCACAAGATTGGAATCCGTTGGGTCAATCCCACCTATTCCTGATAATAAAGCTTGCTTTTGGGAGGGGCAATTTTGCAGTACTTCAAGTGTCGACATAGCAGATGGCGATTGAGCCAGATCCTCTACTATGTTATAATTATGTGCTGCTCGAGCACGAGGATTAAATGTCGATTTATGTACTACTCCCTTTGGTAGCTTTATTGTTAGTTTAGGAATGATGGGTGGCACAAATTTTGACGAATTTGTTGTCGAACTACTAGGTTGATTTATAGCCTTGTTGTTCGACATCTATGGATTCCCATAATATTTATTCCTTGTTGATATCAAAGAATAATTTTTTGTTTCGAAATGGACAACATAAGCACTTGGGATGGGGAAGCATGATCAATAGCAACTAGATTGGTTTCTGGGTTTGGAAACGGGTCAGTCAATACCGCGGAGGTACTTGAAGTTTTCAAGAAACATATGAAACATGGCTGACTAGGTTTCTTTCGCCCAGCAGGGTTTCCAGAAGATTTTTCAAGAGTCGATTCTTCTTATTTCTTCTTTTTGTTTTTCCGTTTCTTCTTGCCCCTTGGTTGCTTTGGTTATTTGCCTTTGTCGGATGACATGGCATTAACCTCCAAGGCAGGAAGCTTGTCATTTTCCTTTTTACTAGAAACTGCAAGGGCCTTACCAGATGGAGCCTTTGCGGTTTGCGTACTTGAGGTGCCAATCACACCATCGCCGGCATGAGAGTCCTTGTTTGATTTAGGAGGAGGAGGAACGGAAAATTATGGTCTAGGAGCGTCAGGAATTTTGTCATAGAGTGTGCCAGACTGAGTATAGATCAAGTCTAGATATTGTGCATGAGCAATGACTTGCTCTTTAGAGACAACTCCTCCTTTGGCCACATCTTCTGTAATAGAAGGTAATAAAGACTTAATAAACCATTCAGCTAGAAGCTGATCAGGAACATATGTTTTTACCATTCGACGATGACTTCGCCACCCATGAATATGATTGGATATGTGAGTGGCTGTTGTCTATTTAAAATTGGTAAGGAGCTCCGTTCGTGTTTCATACCTCATGGGTTAACTAAAAATGGGTTAAAAAGGTAGTGGCAAGGGTGCTGAAGTTATCGAATGAAGCTCTAGGCAATTCGATGTGCCATTTTGCTGTTGGACCAGTTAGTGTTCACTGAAAAAGGCGAAGCCTAATCGAATCATCATTGAGGGTGTTGGATGAACACCACAAATGAAAGGTCATTACGTGATTCGATGGATCTTCACCTGGATTTCCATTGAATTTAGGAATATCTGAGGGAAGTTTATGAGGAATCACTGGCCATCATGGGGCGTAGGCAAGTGGATCATTTGTTAATCGGTTCAAATCTGGTAATTCTAGAGTTGCTACAAAGGGAAACTGTTGATTCAGTTTTGGCGAAGCGTACCCAGGATAAGACGGGATCGCCTGAGCAGTGGGTCTTTGCATACTAGCATAATGTATTTGATGCTGATAACTTTGATAAGGTTGATGGGCATAACCATTATAATACGATTGTTGGTAACCGTTTTGAACATACGGTTGCCCATTACCTACAAAGCTTTGTTGCTCAGGTCCTGGGTAAGCTTGCTCGAATTGTGGTTGTTGATATTGTACCAACCATGGTTGTTGGACCATTTGTTGTTGTCCAATACTGGATGTTTGACCAAGATGAGGGGTGATAGTACCCATTTGAGCCTAAGCCCCTTCAGTTAAGGAGCCACTAATCTGAGGTTGTGATTGAGTCGTAGAGACAAAAGGCTGTTGTATTACGACCTGAGAGACTTGAGGTTGACATACAATACGCAGCGCTTGTACTTGCGACATCGTCATAATAGCAGGTGTAGTGGGAATGTTCGACACAGGTTGATTTGATTGCATTGAATATACAACTCTTGGCTATTGAGGCAATATTGGTACCCATCCACTGGATGCAATTCCAGTTTGACCCAAATTTTGTTGCGAACTCTCATATGGTTGTTCTTTCGGAGGGAACAATGAAAAGGCATACTGCTCCCCATATTGTGCCAATCCAGTGTTCAAAGGATAAATCGGTCTTTGGAGACTGGATTGCCCAAATTGATAATGATGTGAAGGATCAATTTGCTGAGTCTCAACATAAGAAATTCCATGTGAGATTCCGGATGAACAAATAGGAACATATGATGCTGTCGAAACAGTCCCTGGGTGGACTCCATCTAGCGGTTGAGAACTAGTTGGGACAGATGGTATACCAATGAACATTGTTGGAGTAGCAGCAGGAGACTCTGCTGCTACTGTATCAGATTACACAGTCCTAGATGTTGATGGTTGTTCAGAAATATTTAGTCTATCCAAAAGATTTCCTAGCGATTCGACAGGAACTTGTGATGAAGGGTGATTAAAAGAACTAACCTCTATTGTAGAAGGATATAGGTGGATCCCAATTCCAAAATGTAATGGGATACTGGATGGAAGATCCTCTACAATCTCTTCTATAGCAATCAGTCTAGGTGGAAGAGGTAGACCATCAGGTTTGTAAAATATTTCCGGTGCTGAAGAAGGTATAGTTTCTGCAGCGACGGACACTGGAGGGGCGACACCTTCTGAATCAGCCCTAGATGGAGCTGGTTCAGGAATAGAAGTGTTTACCATTACACTAGGATTAGTTCTAATGTCCTCTTGTAACTGCGGAACTTCTTCTGTAAAGGCAGGGGTACCAGAAATAATTGGAGTAACTGGAGTTTTTGATGATGTTGAAACACAAGTTTCAAATAAACCAGAAGATTTTGACCTAGTTAAACGAGACTGTTTTGCCCGGAATGGTTTTGTTTCTAGAGTCAAAGATGGTTGAATTGTTAGTCTCTACGAATGATGGGGTTTTGATTGACTTTCTTCCACGATTGCGGATTACTTGATCAACTCAAAATTAAAAATGGGAAAATGTTATTCCGAATTAAATGAATTTTATGACGCTTTGACACAACTTGCTTTGTCAGTTTTTAAGAGTCGAGAAAAAGCTAAAGGTGACTCTAGTCACCTTCAATTTTTAATGAGCCTGAAGTGATAAGTGCTCAAATGGACCTTTTCTTTTAGGGAGTCGAAAAGGAATGAAAGTGACTACTCTGGAAGTCTAGATAGAGGGATTACCAAACCAATCACAAAACTGCAATATACACCTTAGAGGTAAATTAAAGAAAATTACCAAGGACTTTACGTACGACAGTCAATCTTCCTGAATGTTGTGTTCAGTGCATTGCGATCGATAGGGCAGCAGACACGGCTTCCTAAGGATAAAGGATATCAGCCTATTGTGGTCTCCCAATATATACTCGACGGTACGGGGAGCACAAGTCCGTACTGGCACTTGTCATATCAAAGAGGAGGAATCATCCAACCTTCGATGAAAATGATAGTTACCAGGTTTTACGACGCCGAAATACGTCTCTAGCCTAGACTTCTAGATGTTGTGCGTTAGGTTTCAAAGCATTTTTTTATTCATTGAGGTTGATTTTAGAGTTGATCTTTCTTAGAAATTTTCCTTTCAAGGTTCACCGCGTGATGTAGATGTAAAATTCTTAAATATATAATCTAAAATGATAAACAGTTGTTTGTTTTCTTTTAGCAATGAAAATCCTAGCTGCTAAGGAAAGAAAAGTACGATTCTTTCAACAGAGAGCAGAGAGCACACATTAAATGAACTTTTCCTAAATCATTTTCTGCATGCAGTCTAAATGAAAATGCACATGCATGTATTTGTTTTTCCACTTCCTTAATGTGTGAATGCCAAAAAAGGAAAACTAAGTACAGATCTGAACTACATTCTTCAAAGCGACACTTCAACATTTTATTTTCAAAATGAAAGGAAGACTAAAACGACACTTTTGACTTCGAATGGAAAACTGTTTTCGACACTTCAAATATTGACAATTCAAATCAAATACAATGGCAAAAGTACAATTGACTATCTAAAAGAGGAAGACTTTACAACACTCTTTTTCTTGACTCAAAACAACAGTTACAACACTTTTGAATAAAAAAACAATAGTTCGATTAAGCTACTTTTTTCAAAGGAGGACTGTAAATGATGAAAAATACATAAAAAAACATTCACAATTCCTTATCAATGGAGGCTGAATAATGTAAAGGAAGAAGGCTTCAACAATGATATACTGATCATAAGCAGCAAAACTACTGAATAGAGCTGAAAACAATGAAGAAAAAACCGAATTCCAGAGAGGGAAACAGTCTCATTCAATCATCGCACCTGTCCTTAAGGGAAACAAGGATGCATCTCAACTGCAGCACACGGGAGGTGCAATGCATCCAGACTGCCAATGAGAGACAGTGTGATGGACCAGGGAACAAAACTGAGCTTGGTTTTTGCTCAAAATTTGCAGCTAAGTTCAGTGATTTAGGCCGAGCTATGATAGACATTAAACACAAAGTATAGGGGTATGATCTTATGAGGTTTTTGAGCTACCACAAGGGAATTTAGGATGTTTGCAAGTCAGATGTTCAGTTCATAAACCAACCCGGAGATTGACAGAAGTAGCGTTGATCTACTTTACAGTTTCACAACAAAAGTAGTTCGAAGGCTAGCTAGCTTAACTTTAGGCTCCGTCTGTAGTTTATAAAGCAAACAACAGTAACAAACAAACAAACTATTCGTTCCCCAGCAGAGTCGCCATTTTGTTTCCGGGAAAGCTAGTGTCTATTTGATCTGCTAGTCCCACTAATATGGGTAGCTATCTTAGAAACAAACAATTCAAAGTAACTTGTGTTTTCCTTAATGGATGATAGATAAGAGAGAAGCAGAGAGCACCAACCTTAATCTTTTGCTTGGCTCGTTGCTTGTTTCCTCTCTCCTTTGATAGAGCTTGCCACTCCTTTCTCACTTGTCCCACTTCAAAGAGCACCTGTGGAGGCAAAGCAACAAAACACCATCAAATCATAGAGATTTATGATACCATAAACAATGCAGAATCAGAAGTACATTAACCATACAATTGCATTCACAAATACAAGATTCACAAATACACAAGTATATGGAGGAAAAATCAAATAACTTTATTGATAGTAGAAGTAGAAGAGAGGATTACAACCCAGCTGTCTGATCCAACATCATCCTCCCAACATGAAAGCCCTCTTCACCTAACGAAAAGCAAGATCACCCAACAATACAATGTCTCAAAGAGAAACCAACAACACTTCCTTACAAATTACAAAATTCTAGCCTTTAGATCTCTGTGATGACGGATCCATATATAGATATTTGTAGGGGGGTGAGTCAGCTTCTAAGTTTTTGATTAGTGTAATTTCATTGATAGTTCTTGTTTCCACTTGGAGATTTCATGATCTCTTACTGATCCTTGGGCGAATTCAGAGAGGCAAGTGTCATATGAGAAGTTTATAGAAGATTCTCTAGGTTTCCACTTAGCAAACTGTCTCTACCATTTGTCTACTCTCGCCCATTGCACCCTACAGAAGGCCTTTTCAGTATGCATCGCACCCCCTGTGTGTAATAGGTGAGATGCATTGCACTTTAACCAAGGAGCAGTCTGTATGGGTCAGTTTTGACTAGTTCTGAGTATTTTTTCAGGTGGAACTTCTGGGAAATGATGTAATCAGTTGACCATGATCCTTTAGGGTATGAAACAACACTTTTAGGGGTTTAAGAGCCCTTGGTTTATCGACATATGTGATTGGGGTTGCAGTGCCCAAATATGTCTATAACACCAAGGAGAAGTGCCAAGGCAGGGATCTTATGCAGATGGAATTGTTGATGTGACATGGAGAAAATTTGCAGATGAGGTGATGGGAATGTTTTGCACATATTTACAACAAGGCCATGGTTTTTTTGGAGATATGGGAAACCTATGAGAGTGTTCATACAACCGAGAGGGTAGAGGCATCTTGCGATGGCATTTGCATCTGAGACAGGTATGCTTGTGGAAGTGTTGGATGGAGATGGGTCAAGGGAGATCATGATGACTTGAGAGAGTTGCAACTGATGGAGACTTCATATTATGGTGGTATTGGAGTGTCCAGTTCGTTGAGGTCATGAGGTCAAATTTTGTAATTGAATTTGATGTTGTATGGGATGCATACCTTAGACACATTATGGGGTGTTTTTGTGAGGAGTGAATTGTTGGATATGATAGAGACGTTACACTTTGGAGTTGTATGGAGTTGCAATGATGGATATGCCTTGGTAGAAATACTTGGGCATGGGTTGAGTTGATGAGACTTGACCAATTTTGATAGACATGGTGTCTAACTAGTGTATGATCATGGGCAACACATGGATGGGATGATGAGGCAGGTGTAGACTTACCCCTTTGACATATTTGATGGACGACATATTACAGATGAGATGGAGCTTTCTTCATGGACTTGGATATGACACATTGAGCATTGTATTGATGAGAGTTCTTGTTCGAAGGAAATCTCACACATGGATGATGATGCTTAGATGGATGTAACTGATTGATAAGAATCACATGGACATTAGCATCGATGAAAAAATGTTGTAGACGAGATGGAGACCACTTCATGGACCTGAACATGGCTTATTTTACTTTTGGATAGAGATGGGATGGATTCTTGATTGAGTTGATGTTGTGACATGATGTTGGAGAAAAAAATCATGATGGCATGAGGAGGTGCATTCTCATGGATTGGATGATGTTTGGACTAGCCATCCAACTAGTTCGAGTGATGGGGGTCGACAGTGTACTGAGATGTGTTTGAGTTGAGTTGGAGTATCATGGCAGTAGTTCACATGATGATGATACATGGTGAGTTGAAATGATATATGTTGATGTGAGAGCATGTAGCTTGAGTTGGAGGGACCAATCTTCCACAATGGAGCAACTTGAGGGGATTGAGATAGATGTGGTTGATGATCATGGATTGGGAGGACTTTCTTGTTTATGGAGTCATGAGACTTGATGGAGGTTTATACATGTAAAGAAGAGTTGGTTAACATGGAAATTAGATGTTGGAGCTAGAGACACTTTGTGATTTTTTGATGATGATGGTGTTGTCAAGGATGAGAACATTATTTAGAATGGGATAGGATGTCAGGGCTTCGATTCAAGAGTGCTCGAGAGCAGAAAGATCAAACCTGTAGTACAGGCATGCCGAGATGTGTGACAGGCACCCGCATTGGGTTAAATGCGACTCGAGTGGAGTGTTTGGTTATGTTTGATGACTTGCTATGACATTCGGTTATGTACGATGGTGATGGGCACACACATAGTGGGCGCATCGTTTTGGCCCGGTGCCCTTACCTTGATATGTGCATGATGGGCGAGTCAGTGGCTGAGGGCGCGTAAGAGACCCATGTTGGGCACCTAGGTGGGTACGTGCCCAGGTGAATGAGGTGACCATGTGCGGGAGAGTTAGGAAACTCAGGTAGGTGTTCGAAATGAGACGATGAGTGTAATCAGCTAAGTGTTGGATCCAACCCATGGGTGAGATGATGCACAGGAATGGACATGATTTATGTGTCTTGGCAGGTCGACCAAACATGTTTTATGGTAGGTCAACCAATGTTCAAATGGAATGAAGCGTCCCTTGGATTAACCACACATGGAGAATGTGTATAAGTAAAGGAGGAGGGAATTCGACCAAGGGAGATCATCCAATCGTTAGACACTCAAGAACAATTGTGAAGAAATAGGATATAGATGTAGAGTGAAGGGGCCGAACAGGAGCGCGGACCGTAGGGCAGAGGCAACAAAGTTTGGGTTCGAGTAGCGGCAAGAAGGTAGGCCACAACACAGCATGGGAAGTAGGTGTCATTAACACTGGCCTGGGAAATGCGCTTTTCAGACAAGCAACGATGCACGATGGAGTGAACAGGAATGATGCATGATGAGATTTTGATGCGGTCACAATGGAATGAAGTTGGGCACGACGGTTGAACAATGAGGTGGGCACAGTTAAACGGATGACCCAAGCATGACTGAATGAAGTTGGGCACGACTGAAAGACTTGGGCAGGGTTGAACAATGGAGTTAGGTACGTCTGAACAGTAAGGTGTTGCACAACTTTGGGCAGCACTATTTAGGGGTTTTTGATAGAGATAGCGTGGACAAGATGTAATTTTGCACCACCCGAGCATGAATGTCGGGCAAACTTGGAAATGTTTGCAGATGGCTGGACGAACTTGGGAAAATTTGTATAATATTGTAAGTGTACATTACTTTATGGGAGTTTCTCATCCCAAGTATATGCATATACTCATTTGATACCGGCATATATAAGACACAATCTATGAATTCATTCTCATGTGTCCCAGTAACGTAAGTAAGGTACTAGCCATAGTCTCCTAAGAACTCTTACAAGAGTTCCATGGACATATCTCTTCCTTGTTTCCTGATTCTACACGTAGTTTGATCTCTGGCAAGTAGTGTCTCCAGTTTGAATGGGAATGGCATAAGAAGAGGAGTATAGGTTGTTCCAAATACATTGAGTGTTGTTGAGAGACTCGCTTATAACTAGGACTTGCATATCTAAGTTGAACTTGTCTTGTCATTAGTTATATTTGTGTTAAGATTTTCACTGCATATTGAAGAAATATTAATTGAAGAAGATAACATGAATGTTTATTCCACTGCATTATGAGCACTTGGTGAATAAATTGGTTAAGTGTTGAAAGTATGCGTAGTCTATGCTCTTGATTATTGGTGAAAATAAAAAGTATGGTGGTGTCACACCTGCCTATGTGTGGTTGAAAAACTACCCTTAGGATAGGGGCATGATAGACGTGACAGATAATTAATTAATCAAGAAATTAACCACTAGTGGGAATTCCCAAAGTGTGTTTAATCCAAGGGACACGTCGTTCCATTTTAACATGGGTCGACCTACCATAAAACATGCCTAACCGACCTCCAAAGACACATGACTTGCGTCCGTTTGTGTGCATCGTCGCACCCATGGGTCGGCTCCAACACTTAGCAATAGGTGTGGTTGATGATCATGGATTGAGGAGACCTTCTCGTTTTGTAGAGTCATGAGCATTTGATAGAGGTTTACGCGATGTAGAGCAGAGTTGGGTAGCATGGACATTGGATGTTGGAGCTAGCGAAATTTTGTGATGTTTTGATGATGATGGTGTTTTCGAGGGTGACAACCTTATTTAGAGTGGGGGACGATGTTAGGGCTTCGATTTCAGAGCGCTTGAGAGAGTCGAAAAAGTAAATGCAGGTGCCCATCACACATCAAGGTGTGCCCATACTATGGGTTCAATTTTTCAACTCTCTCAGGTGCTCCCGAATCAAAGCCTTGACATCCTCCCCCACTCTAAATAAGGTTGTCTTCCTCGACAACACCGTCATCATCAAAACATCACGTGTAATCCATATACATATAATCAATCTACAACGCCTCCACACTAGTGGTGACTCAATTTCCACTTGTGGGAAAGGTGTGGCACTACCCAACCTTTTTGTTTCAAGACTACTATAGTTAATGAACCATGCCTATCACCAACACTTAGTTTATTTTTCATTAAGTGTTCACTTATTCACATAAATGCAGTGGAAATACATTCATTTAACTTTCATTAACATGTATGAATTCATCCAAAACAAAAATATGACAGTGTACACAATATTATGAAGGGAGGGGCAACTGCCGAACATTATACCCAATATACTTATAAAAAGTTGCAAGTTATTTTACAAGTTTACAATGTTTTACAACTATGCGACAATCTTTCACAAAACACTAGACCATGCAGCCTATCGTGGAGGATTACCCACCAATCTACCTGTGTCATGCAACCCTCCGCAATATTCACCCGAACACTGAACCAATCATGCAACCCGTGCACAATTTTCGTTCTGCCTTCCCGGGTTGTGCAGGCTGCACAAGTTGTGCAGCCCACCTCGGTTGTGCAACCCACCCAAGTCGTGCAGGCCACATAACTCGTGTAGCCCACCTCGGTTGTGAAACCCACCCGGGTCGTGTGACCTACCCAGGTCATGCAGGAACTTCATTTGACAAACCCGTGTCATCTTTTTGTTCAACAACTTATTTCCATGGAAATGTTTTCATTGCATTGGAAAACTTCCTTTGCCCATCCCTGCATAAGGCCCATCCTCCAAAAGCTCCAATGAAAATCAAGTAACAATAATACTTGCATCTTTATGAGGTTTCTCCATGTGAGTGCCTCCTTGCTCCAATGTTTGCAATGTGCACGAATCTAGCTTAACTTGGGCTAATTCAATCACCCTAAGTTCCTCCTCTTTCTTTGGCACATCTCCAACATCCTCCAGATTAGGTTCAGCTATAGTAGGCTCTATCGCACCAAACGCCTCTTCATTATGTATCACAACTTCCTTCTCAACATGAGTAATAGCTACAACTTGTTCTTTCTCAAGAGTCATTTTTATTCCAAGCTCGGTTGCCATCTTTTGTAGCAGACCTTGCTCTTCTTTCAACTTTCTCATTCCTGCTTCTTTAAGGTCCACTTTCCCGATGAGTTGATAAAATTCACTTCTATTTGTGTTATATATCGCTTCCTTAGCTAATGCACAAAGAGCCTTTCCTATCGCACGAAACGCTTCCTTCAATTCCATCAATCTTCGTTCAATATCTTCCAATATTTTTTCAGTTTGACTTGGCCCCATGGTGTGCCTCTGCCAATCTTCAAAACTCCAAATCTCTATAAAGCCCATTTTTTGCAAAATGGGATCTAGTACCATCTGTCACGAAGTGGCATATGTATCTCTGCTTCGCGATTTTAATCAAGCTCGGCTTGCCCTGAACCAAGCTCTAATACCATCTTCATGCTAATTCTCACCATTTCCTAGCACAAAAATTCAGGGTCCTTAACAATCTTTCTGCTCATGCATTGAGGGTATCTGGTGAAAATCACCTGGAAGATGAGAAATCCCACCTTCTGAAAGTTTTTAAAATCAATGGTTATAGTAGAAATCAAGATCATGTAGCTTTTCAAAAATCCTATAATTTTTCTTCGATTAAAAAGTCTCATGGTGAACATTTTTTACATGTTCTTCTTCCATTCATCCATGGAACAAATATTTTTCAAGTTCTCAAGAAAAATAATGTCTCTACTTTTTTCAAACCCCTTCATACTATTAGGAGCTCCCTTAGATCTGGTAAGGACCTTGTGAATCCTAAGGACATGAAATTTGTTCATTCAATCCCCTGATCATGTGGGATTCCCTACATTGGAGAAACTGGTCGCTCCATTAATCTAAGGATTCAAGAACATGCATCAGAAATCATGCATAATTGTTCCTGCTCCTCAGCTATTGTTGAACATGTGGTGAAAACAAAGCACCATATCTGCTTTGAATATTCCATAGTCATTGCAAGGATTGATAATTTCCACCATAGGAAGTTGAGAGAGGCCACTAAAATTGAAAAGAAGGACAAAAATCTCAACAGAGATGATGGCTAGAAATTGAGCAAAAGTTGGATTCGTGCTCTTTCTTTGTGATTTTTTTTTTACATTTTTTTTTTTCTGTTTTTTTTAGAAATCGGTTGCTTTATATATTCAAAAAAGGATGGAGGAGACTTAGCTCCGATTTTACAAAATATGCAGTCACAGTAGGAGCTTGTGACTGTATTTCAGTGCGACAATACACATAAATGCCTTTGCTGTTCACATACAAGTTCCTAGAGCAGGTGTAGATTCTAATGAACTGAGACAACAACAAGCTGGTTTTACAGAACATCTAGTCAATGGTGATATGGCTGATATGACGGGCGTTGGAGGCCTCAGGTTGGCTGTCTACTGCTGCAGGTCTGGCACTGGAGGAGCTGGTGCTTGGTCCATGTGCGTTGTTAATCTTGTCCACCATGAACCTGAGGATCTCAACTGACTCTTGAATATGAGTGCAGGTGTTGGAGAGGGCGTTGAATTGCTCCTGTAAAGAAGAAACACGATGGAGAAACAGGTTAAGATCAGCTTCGTATTTAGCTATGAGTATCCTCGTGGTAGCATCGATTTTTTCATCTAACAGGCGTTGGTGAGTTCTGACTTGCTCGAGCTCGGCTTGGAGGTCCCTGCAATGTAAGCAGTCTTCGCTTTTGTCCATGAGGAAGGCTTCAATTGTCGCTTGAAGAGGCTTGGGAAGGAGGCACGCTCTTACAACCGTGTGATAAATGAGATAGATGAGGACAGAACAGTGAGGGCAAACAGCCTGAGGATCAGGCGCTACAACAGTAACAAGAAATCTGCTACAACAGTGAGAAAATGGAGGAAAAAAGGGACAAGGAATTCGGAAATCTGAAACGGAGCGAGGGAAGCAAACCAAGGGAACTCTGAGAGAACATTCGGGGCTCAGCTGATCCATAAAGAAGGAGGCAAGGGCATGAGAGCAGAGGAGAGGCGCACTGTGAAAATGAGGGGGGAGAGCGCTCAAATAAATAGCGGAAGAACAGATCCGCCCAGAGGACCGAAACACAAGGAGGGGGCGTGGGCAATCACGTGATCTGCGATTTGAAATCCATTTTGCTGTTTCAAAGTCGCCATGAGTGAGATTCACCTGCGCAAGCAGAGATTTGCTGCAGGAGGCATCGAGTATGAGGTGGATTTGCTCAGATTCCTTGGTGGCAGAGGCGCAGTTCATAGGAGGGAGGTGAAATGGGCCAGACATGTGAGTCAGGGGTTTTGAGTCAAGCATAAGAATCAGGGGATGAATTGGTACAGATTGACGCGATTGCATTGGAGGTTCCCTTTTTCCCGAGAGCATGCCTGACTAGCTCGCTTATCCGCTTCTTGGTTGTTGGAGCATAGGACATGGAAGAAATGGTATTCCCAATCCTGTGACAGTAGATTTTTGCACCGACCGATGATTTGATGGAGGAAAATATTGGAAGCTCATCTTTTACTATTCATTAAGCTGATGATTATGGCCGAGTCGCCAAAGATGAGGGCTTTGTTGATCCCTTGTTTCTGAAGCTGCAACAGTCCTTGGTAAAGTCCCAGAGCTTCAGCTCTGTTGTTAGTTAGATTACCCAGACACCATTTAAAGGAAGACATAGGTTCTCCTGAAGGATCAAATATAATGCCCCCAACTCCGGCTGCCCCCGGATTAGATTTAGATGCTCCGTCAAAGAATAAAGAATGAGATTTATTTGAAAGGAGCCATTTGCTAAAATCATCTTTTGTGAGGCGGATCTTCCATTCAGGATTATCAACTCTGCTTCTGATCTTACTGATCTTTGTTGTTGACATGCTGCTGGTTCTGTCTATAAGGTTCCCAATAAAATTTCGCTCCTCTGCCCAAAGGCTGACTGGATCGATTTTCTTGGTTATTTTAGAAGCTATAGTTTCCAGAGCAAGGCTTGAAGTTTTGATGAGAATGTCCCTGATGGTTGTTGTTTTGTCTCGGAAGATCCTATTATTTCGAGCTATCCATATGTGCCACAGAAGAGCAAAAGGAGTGGCATTCCAGACTCTTCTAGCTGGGTTTTGCTTCGTTGGTTGCCAAGGATAATTTTTCCTCCAGTTATTTAAGGCTTCTTCAATAGAGTGCTGGGGATTCCAAGTTGTGGGAGCAGAGGGAACGATGTTGTTCCAGCATGAGGCTACGAAGGGACAAGAAATAAATAAGTGCTGTATGGATT
Source organism: Pinus taeda (assembly GCA_000404065.3). Taxonomy (NCBI): domain Eukaryota; kingdom Viridiplantae; phylum Streptophyta; class Pinopsida; order Pinales; family Pinaceae; genus Pinus; species Pinus taeda. The sequence goes on along the minus strand of APFE031147413.1, from coordinate 9,071 downwards.
CCTCCGCAGTTTGACAGTTGGGACACCTAGAAGGTCCGGCGATGCCTCTTTTCCTGAGGTTCTTTGCAATTAGAAGCTTACCATGCAGAAGTGTCCACATGAAAAATTTAATTTTTGGAATTACTTTAGCTCTTTTTAAGATCTTCCAGTGAGCCCAGACAGCAGTGGGATGTTCTATGTTATTCAGATAGCTGTATCCTGCTTTGATGGAATAATTTTCTCCCGAAGGATCCCAACAAAACTCATCTTTTTCACCTTTAATGGTGGGAGCAATACTGTGGAGATAATTGCAAAGAGAATCAAAACTTTCTTTGAGATGGTGGGGTATAGGAGGAAAACCCCATCGAACCCAGGTATTCGATGAAGCATTCCAATGGGAGATTTGACTCAGGTTGTATATGCCTTTACTTTGCAGATAATAAATAATAGGTCCCATACTTGGAAGGCTGCTTACGGAAGGGTTCCCCATGATTTTGTCCGAGCCAAGGTTCACCGTTTCACCTCCTTTTGGCACTTTAGAAACATTTGGCGCCATGAATGCAATGGATTTTTTACATAGTTTCCATATCTTTGTGCAGTGTTTCTTGGGTATCTCTGATGTACGAATATGCAGTCTTGATTGATTGAGATATTTTGTTTCTAGGAATTTTTTCCACCATGCAGTTTGACTGTCCATAAGTCTCCAAATCAATTTCCCACCAAATGCTAAGTTCATAAGAGATGGGGACCTAATGCCGAGACCTCCATTCTTTGGACTTTGGATGACTTGTTTCCAATTTACTAGATTGTACTTTTTCTTTTCATTCTTGCCCCCTTGCCATAGAAAGGATCTGAGGATGCTGTCCATTTTTCGATGGAATGATGCTGGAGCTTGGCCCAAAGAGAATTGATATAAGGGTAGGGAGGAGAGCCCTAATTTTATAAGTACCTGTGGTCCAACTGGGTTGAGCCATAAGGTCCCCCATCTTTGAACTTTCCTTTTCATTTTGTCAAGTGTTAAATCCCAGACTTCAGTCTTTGCTTTCCCTATGGTTACTAGCATTCCTAGGTAGCTGAACCAGTCCCAATTTAACTTGCAAGGGACACCAAAAATGTTGGCAATACTATGAATTGTTTGGGATGAAGCATTCCATCCATAAATACAACTTTTAAGATGATTTATTTGACCTCCGGAGTATCTCATAAATTTGTCGAGCAGTGACTTGAATCTTCTTGCAATAATGGTGGTCGCCCCCCCCTAACAGAAGGGTGTCATCTGCAAATTGGGAATGGTTTATATTTTTGATGCCTTCTTCAAACTTGATGCCCATAATGAGCCCTGATTGCCTCTTTTGATCAAGTGCACTGCTGAATAATTCGGCCATAAGAATAAAGAGATAAGGGGATAAGGGGTAGCCTTGTCTTAATCCCCTTGAAGACTGGAAGGAGGGACCGGGTCTTCCGTTGATGAGGGGAGCGATCCAAGGTCCAGAGATGCAGGCTCTTACGAAATTGATGAGGAGAGATGAGAAGCCCATCTTTTGAAGTACATCAAATAAAAAAGAATGCCTTACCCTGTCAAAGGCATTAGCCAAATCTAGTTTGAGGATGAAGCCTTTCTCGTTCCTTGCATGGCTAGAATGTATGCCCTCTTGAACTAAGAGAATAGAATCTGCAATTTGTCTATTAGCCATAAAACCTCCTTGGTTTTCTGAGATAAGCATCGGGAGAAGGGGTTTGAGCCGAGAGGCTATGATTTTAGTGAATATTTTATAAGATGAATTTCACAAAGATATAGGTCTGAAACGAGAGAAATTGGATGGGCGGTTCTCCTTGGGAATAAGAGCCAAGTGGGTAGAATTTGTGTATCCACCAATTTTTCCTTTTTTTTGGATCCACTTGATGTACTTGATGAATTCATTCTTTATCAGTTCCCAGTAGTCCCTGTAAAAATAGATTGGGAATCCATCCGGCCCAGGAGCCTTGTTGGGCTGGAGACTCCAGATTGCTTCAACTATTTCTTCCTCTTGTATTTCTGCTGTCAGGTTTTTGTTCAGATCCTCTATGACTTTGGGATGCAAATGCTGAAGCAAATCATCATAGGATTCTTCCTCCTGTACCTCAGATAAGAGATCCTTAAAATGTTTTGTGGCTGCTTCTTTGATATCTGTTTGCTCCATATGTTGATTCCCTGCGCTGTCCATGATGGTAGTTATTATGTTTCTGACTTGTCTTGCAGTGGCTTGTTTGTGGAAGAAGGAGGTATTCTTGTCTCCACTTTCTAGCCATATTTGCCTTGATTTGATGCACCACTTTTCTTCCTCCTGCCTTTTGATTTTGCTCAGTTTGTTGTACAGCTCTTCTTCTTGGGTTTTTTCATTCTGACAGTACTCCTTTTGCTCTATTGTACTCTGAAGTTCAGCGATTTGAAGTTTTAGCTCATGCTTTTCTTTTTCAGGCTCCTTATAATACGATTTGGCCCAATGTCTCAGAGCTTTTTGCACATTCTTTAATTTGTTCTCCCATATGTAGCCTGGGGAACCTTCAATATGCTGTCTCCAGGTTTGCTGGATGATATTTCGGGCATCTTGTTGATCGCTCCATATATGATTGAATTTAGAAGGAAGCGGACCAAGGGCGCAACAATTATCCAATGCGAGAGTAATCGGATAATGGTCTGATACAGCAAAGGGTAAAACAACAGAGTTGACTGATGAGAAGGTTGATAGGAAGGAGATATTGACCAAGAATCGATCTAATCTCTCCATGATATTATGGCCGCCCAACCTTCGATTGCTCCATGTAAACTTGCGATTTTTTGGGGCTATGTCTATTAAATCACCAGAATGCATTATGTTTTCCATTTGGCTCCTGAAAGGATCTGGCTGAAAATTCCCTCCACTCTTTTCATTAGCATGCAAAATTAAGTTGAAGTCGCCGCCTACTATGATGTTGCTATTCTCTTCTTCCAAGATGTGGTTGCTAAGCGTTTCCCAACAGGCTTCTTTGTCCTTGTAATGGTTGGGTACATATACATTGAAGATGATTATCTGCTGGTTGCTAATATTATTATGCAGAACAGTTTTTATCCAATGCTGGTCGATTGTCTCAGCTTCCCTGCTCCAATCATTTTGATTCCAGATGGTGGTTATTCCTCCCGAAGCCCCTCTGGCTTCGCATATGCTTCCTTTGTAATCTTTATACTTCCCAATGATTTTATTGATTTCTGATTCTCTTTGTTTTGTTTCCTGAAGTAGAACAATGGATGGTTTCTCTTGCGCTATTAGATCTTTTAGAGCATTGATTTTGGAGGGGTGCCCAAGTCCCCTGCTATTCCAAGAAAGGATTTTAATCATTTCAGACCTGTGGTTCGAGGAGGTGCTCTACCTCCCTTGTCTCTGCTTGCTACTTCTTGATCTTTTATGCCCTGTATATAAGATTCTATTGGATTCTGCAGACCAAGGGCTATGTCTTTCTGAGCGTTTTCATCCCTCTGTTGTTTTGATGTCTTTCTCCCCGGCTTCTTTTGGCCATCAAGGGAAGATCCCTGATCTTCGGAATTACTTCGGGTGATTCTAGGGGGAATGGGTTCAATTAAGAGGGGAGGAAGGGCTGCCATAGAGTGAGGGGAAGAAGGTTGTTCAGGAGGGTTTGAAGGAGAGGGGTCATCTTCAGGGAGGGACAGAACATGGAAGGGGTTGGAGGATGGAGGCGAATGAAGAGGTTTCCCACCATGAGGAGGGGGAGGTGAATGATGGGAAGGCGAAGGTGGAGGAGATGGAATTGGGGCAGAGGATTTTAGAGAGGATGGCCCGGGTTCATTAGGTAAAGAGGAGCTGGGGGCTGATTTTTTCTTTTTAACTACTTCCCATTGCTGTTCTTCAGAATTATTATCCACATTAATGATCTTAGTGCAGCAATTAGCAAAGTGACCATACTCATGACATACCTTGCATTTGAAGGGGATCTGCTCATAATCAAGCTGTTGTATGTGCGACCATTCATCAACTTTGATCTTGATGGCTTCTGGAAGTCCTCTGCCCAGGTCGACCTTGACACAGATTCGGGCGCATGCCTGCATGTTGTCTTTCGGCTCACTTCTATCAATATATTTTCCGACTGCATTTCCTATGGCTCACACAGATTCATCTCCCCAACAGTATAATAGAAGATGGGGGAGACGCACCCAAACAGGGACCGCATTAGGGATATCAAGCTCTGGATCAAAGTCTGGCGTCCACTTATTTAAGTATAGACCTTTGGAGTCCATAAAATATGGCCCATTGAGAAAAATCATATCCTTGTCATTCTTCGTCTCGAAGTGGAAGGTGAAGTAACCCTTCCCACAGAATCTAATAGCAATTTTCCCCTGAATTTTTTCCGCCCAGTTTCTTTCCACCCACCTCTGAACAGTTTTAGGTGAGGGCCAAAGACCAATGAATTGCCCTATCAAACCCTTTTCAGCTAGAGCAAGAGCAGCCATTCTAGGCAGAGCAGGAGGAAGGGAAACCTCTTGCAATCCTTCTATTTTTTTAACGAATTTGGTCAAAGCAGGTCGCGTTCGTTGTGGCGGCAAAGAGTTAACAAGGGCTGAAAAGGCCCGCTGTTGAGCGACCTCCTCCGGCGGAACATCCGGAGGGGCCATCTGAATGAAGAGGAACGCGAACCAGGAGGCTGATGGTGGCTGGCCTGCGCGCGCGCGCTAGGGTTCTCAGAGCTCCCGTTCGCTCTTTCTTAAAATTGAATAATTATTATTGTTATAAAAATGTGTGTGTGTGTTTTTTTTTTTAATATATTATATATATAATATTGTATGTTTTTTGTCCCCTTCATTTTGATCTTAAAATAATATTATTTATATAACTAAGAATTTAATTATAATTATTTTTTTAATTTTTTTAGTAATTTAATGTTTCTTACCTATGATATAATTGTTATTTTTTTTTATATAGTCGTTAATTCTATTTTATTTTAATAATAATTAATTAATTAATTATCAAGTAAAAATTATTTTGAATTTCTACTAATTTAATTATTTATCTTACATTGACCAAATTAGTTAAAAGTTCTTGACTAAAAACTAGCCGTTATTGTAAAAATATTATTATTATCCTAACAATTAAGTCCGGAACTTGATGCATCTCACTGTTATTTAATCCTATTGACAGGTCGGTTTTTTTACATTGGTCCTGAAGATGAATCCCATTAGTAGGTTCGAAACGTCAACCATCAAACAATGCCTATATGATTTCTGCAAAAAAAATAACTAAAAAATAAAATTTAATTATCAAAAAAATCTTGGATATTGAAATGGCAGTCCTAGCTCTCGAAGGAGTTGCCATGTGGCTCCCAACACATAGACAAACTACAATTCTAATTAGAGCAGCGTAAACTCTATACGTTGGGCGTCATCAAAGTCATTAACCTAATAAACCTGAAATCATCATTATATAATAAGCCTTAATACCAACTAACAAATCACGGTTTAAATAAATAAAATTAAAATATTTGAAAAAAAATAATAATTTCATTTGTAATACTTAAAATTGTAAATTGTTCTTTGAAAATTAATTCATAGTTTGAATCCTTTACCTACTGCAAGATAATAGACTACAACTTAAAAAATTAATATCTGTTTATTTATTTAGTTTAAATCAAAATTTTAACCTCTAAAAAAACCATAACCAAATGTCTTATAAAATACTTATTATACCCGCCACTTGGTCAACTAAATTTGATTTTAATTTTTAACCTTTAAAAAACTAAAAGCAAATGTCATATTAAAATACTTATTATACCTACCACTTCGTGAAACAAAATTGATTTTTTAATTACATCCACTTGGTCAAATTAATTTGTTTTTATAATTAGTTAGTTGAAATAAAATAATTTTATTATAATTTTATAAAAAATAGAATAAATCTATATTATATTAGAGATTTAATAATTTTAAAAATATATATATATTTTTTTAAATTATAGTTTTAATTTTGATTTATGACACTTGTTTCACCAAAGGTATCCACTATTGAAGTATGTGATATCTACTTAATACATGATGGACCAACTAAAAGTAAAGACAACCTTGGTGAGATGATTAAATAAAATACGATTTTTAAATGAAATTTCGAAGCATTAAATTTGTCATTTTCCTTCTTGAAATAGTCAAACATTAAGAAAATAATTTCTCAAAATAATCAACTTATAACTTTTAGAAAAGAATTCCCCTAATTGGTGACTAAACGCGCATACACTTGTCACATGAGAGGCCATTGGGGCTTGTCCCTCCTCCACACAGTCATTAAAACCTCTATCATGTGTCATTCTTGCATTCAATTTCCTCGCGTGACGATATATCTCGCACATTCAATTTTTAAATTCAAGAGTCGGCGAATGCTTTTCTCCAGTCTAGAAGTTTGGGCGATGAATTGGGGTCGGGAGGAGAATAGAGGTGTGTGTGATAGGTTCCATGGTGGCTCACTGGGGTCTTGGCCACGGTTGAGTGGCGAAGTGAAAGCCAATTTTATTTCGGTTTGGCTTGGGTTCGACCTTCTAACATGTCCCTAGGATCCAGGCACCCGAGCGGACGAGGCATCGAGTCGACTCCACACCATTTTCCTGATAGCGTGCCACAGGCCCTCACCTAGAAGACAAAAGCTCCTAGAACTCCCTTCTATTGTGTGGGGTAAGGTCTCGGTCTTTATAATTTCTTCTGCATGTCATTGTAGTTAGAGGACTCTGTCACTGTTTTTTAATGGTTGCTCCATTGTCGGTTCCTTGTTGGAAATTCCATCTGGGTTTTACTTGTGTGGTGTTTCTTCCTCGGTCTCTGGTTTCCGTTGGCGGTTTGAGCGACCATTCTAGGTCCGTGTTATTGAATTTGTCTCTCTGCACAATTGGGGATGTGTTGTTTATTTTAGCGGTGTTATCACTGACAAAATTTCAAAAAAAAACAATTTGGACAACTTGTATGTTTTCAAAGTTGTAAGTCAGTCTTGGTCAAGTCATTTTTCAAATTTCAAAAAAGGAGCCAAGTATTTTCAGTTATGATTATGTTTGGGTTCATCTATGAGAAGCAAATTGACAAGTACTTAATCAGAATTCTTTGAAGTCCAAGTGAAGTAGCTTCTCTTTTCATTTCAAGCGAGGCAATGATCAAGATTAAGATGGTGCAAGCTCTTTCAATTTTCATCTTGCAGAAATTCCATGGATTTGTTTATAAAAGAGAAGGATTGTAGGTCAGGCAGGTGTATTATATTGGACAAGCTTTCAAACAGGTTGTTTGTTGGAGATTTTGTGAAAAACTTCAAGGAGGTCACATGCAAGTCACCAAAGAATTTGCTTCAAATTTCACGGGATTTAATTCAAAGGTTGGAGTGCTTGAATTACCAATATATCCAGAGGTTATATCTGTAGTCACTGAAATCCCAAGAGAGACAATTTTAGAAAAAGAGAACTATGTGTTTTTGGCTCACACAGCAGTTTCGTAGCACGCTACGAAACTGCTAAAGGTGACAGTTTTGTTTTTTAAGGATCTACCTTGAAAGCAAAAGGGATTTATTTTGAAAGAGATGTTTCTTCAGAGGTGTAATAAGATCATTTGAGAAGTTTTGAGCCCTAATCAAAATTAAAATTCAAGAAATGAAGACATATACACATAACAAACCTTGCACTACGAAACCCCTGAAGCAGCCTGTTTTAGCAGAAAAACTGTTCTTACTAGTTAACTTGCAGAAACTTTCCTGAGCAGCTGAGAACGAAATTTTTCAAACTGAAAGAGGTTTTTATTCCTAACATGCTGCACTACAAAAACCTCTTTCCGTTTCTTCAAATACATCATGAGCTGGGAGAAACGAAGGACCAAAGTTGCGTTATGAAACTGTTGTAGGTGCTGTTTTATGAAGAAAATGAGTAGTTTAATGGTGACGTCAGCAGATTTTTGAAGGAAACGCCTAAGAAACATAAGGGATATCACTTAAGGCTATCCTAGCTATTCAGAGGATGACAAGTGTGCATTCTCCATAAAGGTAAAAGATTTTGTCTTAAGCTAGAACTTTAATAAAGGTACTTTATTACCTATAGTTAGGGTTTGGCTGAAGATGCATACGTAGAGGTTGGCTTGTACACTTGTCCATTCAACAAGGCTTCCAGCATACCTGGAAAGATGGTGATGCTCATCATATTTTGAAGCATTAAACGGCTGGGAACACATGCCTAAACATTCAAAGCAAGATGGAGAAAAGAGAACATCGATCCGGTAGGTGCCTAAGAACAGAACCAGAGGTCAACTAAGAAAGGAGAAAGGTAAGTCAATTAGTGTGGAAGAAAGTCCTATGTCAAAAGCCAGTTTAAGTGACTTACTTGAAGCTATTGAGCTCGAATAAGGTCAGCCAATACAGATTGAACCAATAGAGTTTGAGCAAGACCAGCCAGTGCAGCCAATGCATATTGATCTAACCCAATCTTCACCAGAAAGTACTAAGAAACCAAAAGCTTCGAAGAGGTTGAGATTTGAGGAGCCTAGTGAAGAATATGCTTTCAAACCACGAAGGCCAGTCACAAGAAGACAAATGAAAGAGGCTGAGAAGATGCAGAAAGAGGAGGTATCTGTAGAAGTGCCTAGTACAGAGGTACTTGAGGTTTTGACCAAAACAGTACATGCAGCCCAGCGTAAAGACAAGAGTCAAAAGGTGTTTATTAGCCAAGGAGGCAATGTCATAGCTATCAGGAACCAGGCTGGAGCAACACAAGAAGAAGTGGCTTAGATTAAAAATGTTTCTAAAGAAAGGGTAGTGAGATATGCTAATTATAGAAAGGTTGTGCTAAAAGGCAGTACAAGTCTAATGGGCCAAACTGAATCAGTGTCTGCTGCATATTTGTGGACAGTGCCAGATCTTAAGCAAGCAAATACCATGAAACAGCTGAACACAAGCCTAAGAGCAGAAAACAAGGCTTTGAAGAAAGAAGTTAGTAGTCTGAAGAAGAAGCTAGGTAAACTAGCTCATTGATCTAAGGGGAAATTTGCTTTTCAAGTTTTGATTAATTTTGGTTTCCATCATTTTGAACCTTTTTAGATCCCTAGCACCTGTACA
>APFE031147405.1:147084-162464 GCA_000404065.3 Pinus taeda | reverse complement strand
TGTGCCAATGCATGCTGAGGAGTGTTAGGGAGTACTAGGACAACACAAGGGAGCACTAGGTCAAAATGCATGGAAGTGAATGAATATGAGGGTGTGCTCAGGAGTGTCAATCAATGCTAGCTGTCATGCCAAGGAGGGAGTGACAAGTTATCCTGAGAATGGGTAAGGCATGCCAGAGAATATCAGGGAATGTCAAGAAGTGCTAGAGTGTGCTAGGTAGTTCTGGGGTGTGCTAACATGTACCAAATAGTGCCAAGGCATTCCATGTGCTAAGACATGCTAGGATGTGTAGGGTGCCAGAGTATGCTTGTTGTGAAACTAGCTCAAGGAATTTCAAGGCAACAAAAGGAACAACCAAGCTAAAATGAAAAGAAATGAACACATAAGAGGGTTAATAAGTCGAGACTTTAACTTTTTTAAAAGGGGCATGCTAGGCACACTAATAATATGTTCCAATACATGCCAAGTGCAAATGTGTGCCAAGTGTTAATTTTTGTCAATGAAATATTATGCCAAGGAGTTCCATGGCATGCTAGGGACTACAGGGAATTCCATCACATGATAGGGGAGTGCTATGTTATGCTATGGCATGCCAACATGTGCTTTGGCATCCTACTCATGGCAAGATGTTCTAGTACAAAAATGTTCCAAGACATGCGAGGTGCCAAGGAATGTTAGTGTATTGTTCCAAATCATGTTAAGGTGTGCCATGAGTGTTGAGGATTGCTAGGTCTCTTTCATTAATATAATTGATAGAGCTTGATTATGTATTAAATAATATAGCTCCTACACACACTAGTGGAACTTTATTTAAAGGAAATTTTCTAGATAATAAACCTAATAGAGATTAATCATATGTTGACTCATAGGAAGACTATATTCTTATGACTTGAGGGAAATGATACACACTAATTACTTCTTAACAAATTGACTGGCTATTATAACCACTATGACCTTGGACACATAATGAAAAAGACTCCACAACAATGGTCTTAAATCATTATATTTTGACAAAAAATATAGTAAAAGGTACATAGCGTCATCAAAAACTCATTGGAATGATCAATGATGATGAACATTTTTTTACCGTCATGAAAAGTAAACAAAAAGAGCATTGGTGAGGGTCAATAAAATATCGTCACTAGAAGTGTCACCAAAGAGAGAATTAGTGATGGGCCTTTAACGACCCTCACCAAAAGTGTCACCAAAGAGAGAATTAGTAATGGGAAATTAACAAACCTAACCAAAAGTGTCATTGAAAATGGCTTTGGTGACAAACCTTAAAGTACCATCACTATATACACTTACAACAACGATTTTTTAAAGGTCGTCACCATATGTGAAATTGGTAATGGAACTTAAAGGTATATCACAGGCACGAAGCATCATCGAAAACTCATTGGAATGATAAATGATGAAGAACATTTATTGACCGTCACCAAAAGTAACCAAAAATATCTTTGCTGGCAGTCAATAAAATATCTTCACTAGAAGTGTCACCAAAGAGAGAATTAGTGATAGGCCTTTAACGACCCTCACCAAAAGTATCACCAAAGAGAGAATTAGTGATGGGCCTTTAACGACACTCACCAAAAGTGTCATTGAAAATGGCTTTAGTGACAAACCGTAAAGTACCATCACTATATACACTTACAATAACACTTTTTTAAACACCGTCACCATATGTGACAGTGGATATGGACCTTAAAGGTCTATCACAAGCATGACCCTCACCAATGACCTTTTTTCTTATAGTGCCACTTCTTTTATTGATGCATGACATATATTCTCAACATGTCCTAAAAAATTCTATTCACTCTTTCTGTTTGGCCATTTGTTTGAGGATGATATGTGGTACTAAAAGCTGGCTAGTTTCCAAAACTAGCAAACAATGCCTTCCAAAAATTTGAAGTAAGCTTGGCATCCCATTCTAAGATAATTTTCTTAGGTACACAATGTAATCTAAGCATTTCCTTCATGAATACCTAAGTGATATCAATGTCTTTGTGGGTGGACTTAATAGCTATGAAGTGAGCTACCTTACTGAACTTTTCAACTACCACCATAATGGCATCATGTTGTTTAGTTTTTTCAGTTATCTCTTGAAGAATTCCATAGATATTCTTTCCTACTTCCATGCAGGAATTGGGATCAATTGTAGAAATCTTGCTAGGTGCCTACATTCTACTTTGACTTGTTGATATTTTGGGCACTTGATAGTGTATTTAGCAACTTCCTTTTTCAATCCTAGCTAATAATACATTTTATTTATAATTTTCATCATTTTTTTATAGCAATGATAACCTAAGTAAGGTCTCTTATGAAACTCATCCATGATTAGATTCCTTAAGTCAAGTACATAAGGCACATACTCTATGTTTTTAAATAGTATCATACCATCATTGATGATATTTTATTTCTTGCTCTTCTATACACACTCCCTCACATGTTGGTAGTGTTCATCCCAAAGTGATGCCTCTTTAATATTGTCCTTGATGTCAACTTCACAAGTGATTTTGGCTTACAAGTGAGACACTTGAAGACTTATACTAAGTGAATATGTTACTATATTTTCTTTTCCCTTAATGTATTTTATCTAAAAATTTATTTTTATAATCAAAGCCAACCATATAACTTTCGTAGCATTCATCTTGGGCTAGTAAAAGAAGTATCTCAACACTCCATGGTATGACATCAGCACAAACTTCTCTTAAGTAGGCAGTGCCTCCACATTTTTAATGCATGTACTATTGCTGCGAGTTCCAAATCATGAGTGACATAATTCTTATCATTTTCATTTAATCTCCTTGACTCATAACAAATCACATGTCCTTCTTACATAAAAAAATCCACCTATTCCTTCCTTACAACGATTTGTGCACACCATAAAGTCCTTCTATGGATCTGTTATTTTCAAAATAGGTGCACATGTGCATAATTTCTTAAGGTACTTAAAACTATTTTTTGACTCTAATATCCAATGAAATTTGACTCGTTTCCTTTACAAGGTCGTGATTGTATGCCCAATCTTTGAAATATGCATAAAAATATGAAAAGGGATCAAAGACTTCCATAATATGTTATTGTGTATATCTTCCATTGAGAATCCAAATAAACTAGGGGCACACATATATAGGAGTTTTTAAAAGAAACCATTATTGGTAGAGACATAGGTGCACAAGGGACATGTCATTTTCTTCTATAACTTCATCTTTCTATATATAGCCATTGATTTATGATTCTAAATGTTAACATGAAGGTTTTTAGAAAAAATGTAGGTTGATACATATAATGCTTGAAATAATAATTCTTTTGTTTATGCATATAAAAAGAAACTTGTAGATATAGAGCACTTTATATGTATTTATGTTACAAAAATTTGGTTGTATGACAAATTCTTGTGCGACATTAAATGTTTGTTTTCCAAAGAAAAAAAATCATAATTTTATTCAACCTGAAAATCAAGGAACAAAATTACATTTTGTAGATGATTGAAAGAATTTCTTATATTATCCTTCCAACTGACACACTAAAGAAATAAACAACAAAATTACGTAAATTTTACATGATTAAGTGTGATATAAATCAGTTGATTTCCTTTTTTTTCATTTATTTTTCTCCACCTTCCATCATACCGCTTGGTTTAGGGCCACTGATACTATTGCTAACTAGTTTTTACTTGTCTGTGGGAGACTCTCTTTGTCTGAGTCCAAACTCTTAGATACATGAGATATCTTGAGGCCACTTGAGTTATTTTCAATTGTCATATCCTTTTTCTATTTTTCTAGTACCTTTATTTATGTTGATTTGGTGGCCTTTTGAGTTGTGACCATTGATCTGGAATTATCCCCTTCTTCAACATATGTTTTATTGTCAGAAGGAGGTTGTAAATCAGAAGTTTGATGATTTTATGCATCCTCTTCTTTCTCATATTTTTATTTGTTGAGGAAATACCAACACCTTGGCTTAGGGGCTTGCCTCCTCTTCTTTTTTGGTTCCTTCTTCGCTTGTGGACATGAATTCTATAAATGATCTGTTTGGAAAATAGTTCAACATTGAAATGTCTTATTCTCGTAGTTTAACCCCTATGTTAATTGAGAATTCTCATGTTTTAATGATATATATTCAGGGATACCTTTTTCTTAGGTCGATCTCTATGCATATCCTGGCAAAAGTAAATATGCCTTTTGAGGTATTTTCCAAATCTCTTTTTTTTACTTTCTCAAAACATTGTCGATATCTTGCATGACTTGATAGAGCCAACAATGGAGGGGAAGGTTTGGGAGCCTTACCCACACTTGCATCATCTTTACCACCATGTTTGTTTCATCAAACCAAGTAAACCATCGAGTAATAAAAACCACAAGACTACCCAAAAACCATTAGCCTTCTTGTATAATTTTTTCCATATCTTGTTTTTTTTGAAATTGTACTATGAAAATCCCTTTGGAACACAAAGATATATCTCACTTTGTTTTCCATTAGGAGTGTACCCACTCATAAAAAAAAAAATTTCTGGCTAAAAATTATTAAAATGACATATTACTACTGATTATTGTAGATCATCATGAAATGTTTTTATCTCATGGGTTTTTATCACCATTTTTTGAACCTTGTCCATTTTCTTTATAATGTACATCCCTGGCATATTTTGAGTTTGTTATGCTTGTGAGCTTGCCTTCCCTTTCAACACATCTTTGAATGATGTGGTTCCATTTTTTATTAGGGTTTTTGGAACCTCTCCAAATCCTCATAATTAAAATTAGTTTTTAATTATTGGTAACACCATAAACTTCCAACCAATGGTTGTCTTGGAATTCCTTTCCTACATATTTGAAGACTTGGGCTGATAATGGTATACCCAAACACTTATGGATCTACTGCTTCAGATTACAAACTAGATCCAAATAACAAATGACTTGTCATTAAGACTCTTAATAAAAATATGAAAATGATTTTTTTTCACAAGTCCTCTATAAATCTAGAGGAGACCGATCCAGATCAGGTGAAGAGTGATGCAGTTCTAGTGGATTAGTCCGGATCATGTAAAGAAAACTTACCTTTTCCCTAGGCCCCTTCCATTGCTACAAAATCCAACAAATAACACCACCCTTTGTGATATATAGATGGAAGACAAAAAATGCATAGATTCACATATAAAATACCCTGGTGGCATGGATCTACACTTAAAAATTTAGATCGATACAAGGTGTCTCGAAAGAATATGACAAACTCTCGATCTGGCCGGAGGAGAGGTCTATCTACATTGGTGGAAACTAGATTTGAAAGCTGATATATCAGATCTGTATCTATCGTGGGAAGAAAACCTTTATTGATTCTTTGCAAAAGCACTTTGTGCAACGAGGAAGAAAAATTACATTCTAACGTGACCTAAAAGGGACCCTTCCTCTAAGCTGAGGTCACAACAACAAACATGATAGTAAGGTAAACTCTTGAGCTGCAAGGAAGCATCCAATTCTCATGCACGAAAATTACAAAATTTGTGAAATCATCTTCATACAGGTTTTGGATATGTCAATCTCCCAAAGCACAATCTCCATTTTAATCAAGATTGAGCTAAAGCTCGATGGAAATGACAACAAGGAAAAATTCACATGAATAAAACCTAACCATTTCGTCCTCTCTTCAATAGTGAAAAGAAAACATAGGCTATATTATTCCTATAAAATGGGTTTGTGCAATCCCTTGAAATCCAAAATTCCTTCAAGGATCATTTTTCAAAAGTGCATCGTTTCTTCTTTCAGAATCTTAGAACACCTTAATCCTATAGAAAGAAAACTACTCTCATACAATAGTGTAGTTAACAGTCTCCCTCCCTTCAAAATTTCCCTTCTGCGACATTAAATGGTTACCATATAAGAATGAAACTATCGTATCCATGTTTCCTCGATTTAAATCTATTTGTACTTGAGAAAATGATAAATTTGTAGAGTTTTGTTTGGTTGATTTGGTTTTGTACAAAACTTTTTATGGTTCCTATAGAATATAACCCAAACATATGATGTATAATACGTAATTGAGAAAAATTTCAATACAAACTTTGGAAAGTTAACTATAATCCATTTTCTTTAGTGGCCCTAGTTGACTTTGAAGAATAGGAAGAAATTCCAAATGCACATGTAGATTTTATGGAACATGTGTGGGGAGATCCTTTGTGGATTATATAATAATAAATGGACAAAGGGGTCATGGTTTTATAACTTTTATATGCTTAGAAAAAAGGATAGCGATATCATGCCTAATTGGAACTCTAATTTTGTGGTTGGAAACACTTCCAATTTGCAATATATTTCATATCTCAAAAGTGAAAGTTTAAGTCCATGTTATTAATGAGCATGCAAACTCTTATTCATTTTACAATCCTAGAGTTAACCAAAGAATATCATAATATTATCCTTGACCATTACAGAACAAGGTATTGACTATGTATAATAATCCAAGGACTGCCAAGTAGGTAAAGTATTATTTTATTGTATTTGTTGTAACATAAAATGACTAAGTCAAAATTTTCCAACTTCCCACAACATTTGCATAAAACCCATTATTTTCTCTCAAAACTTCTAATTTGGTCATTATGGCAAGTGATTTTTCCATAACTCGATTTTGTTTCCTCGAACAATTGTTTCTTGTACATATTAATTGGTGTTACCAACGAATAACAACTACGATATGTTACTTTTTCTACAATAATATTACCTTTGGCTTTACCTTATTTGAATTTGAAGCACGTCTTTCATTTTATAGACAAGCAACATATAATGACTAGAAGGACCAAAGAATATTTGTTCCCTTGGGCTAGATATTTAATAGGATTTATAATTCTAGCACTATTTCTATCTACAAGCATCTTTAAGAATTAGGCATTTCAAAAAAAGTGGTAAATTTTTAGGTATGAAGATCCTTAGAGAAACCATGTATACTTACTTTATCTAGACAGTAAATTTCCCAATGGAATTGGTGATTATTTATTTCACATGGATACAACATCTATTCATATGAATGGTGTTGCATTATGGAATTTGTTTCTCTTTATATATGTATCTTTTAAACTAAAATTTTCAACCATGTCAGACAAATTCTTATTGAAGATTGTGACCAAATCCTAAGTACTAGTTCATTACAGCTCTTATTGTTATTTATTCTAGTTCCTTACTTCATATATCCAACTGTAAAAATAAAATTCTTCCCTTTGTATCAGAGTCTTATTCAATGGGTAAGGCATGAAGGTATATGTGAAGACCCAACACTAATACAATTCCAGTGCATAGGATTCATGTTGCTTTTACCACAAGAGTTGAAGTTGACATTGGGAATTTTAAGAAAAAAATTCCACATATCCATAATGGAGGCATAGGTTTCACTATGATGAATTCCAAGGGGCCAATAAGCTAGATATTTTCTGAAACTCAACCAATAGTAAATTTTGAATAGATTGGAAAAAGGTTCAACTACATGATCAAAGTGTTCATATATCACTCAATCAAAGTGGTGGGAAGTCGATTATTATTTAGTTTGGTTTATTCAATATAGAGCTAGGTACCATGGCTATAATAAATGGGATTCCATATAGCCCAAATGTCTTGGCTATGGGTATTTTTTATTCCATAAACAAAGATAAGTGGTCACATTGGAGTAGAATATGTAGTAGGACAAATTTCATTCTCCCAAGTAATTTATCAGGTTTTCTCATCAATAATTATAACGAGAAAGTTAGGCTGGACCATTTTAGATAGAAGTTATTCAAGTTATTCCTTTCATTCCAAATTATTGTGGGTTGATGTTTCACTATAAAGATGGGATAATTTTCCATACAATATATTGGAATATTTATGAGTCATCTATGGATGGAAATACCTTTGATCGATCAGCATTATAAGAACATTGAAAGAAGGGAATTACGATGATGATGGGTAACGATGATGATGGGTAACTCTACCAACATTATTTTACCTTAAAGAGATACCAATGAAATTGATGTAGCAAAGGCTTTGTTATGAAATATTGCTACTTCAAAGTAATAAGTTATCACTACACAATTTGCTTCAAATTTTCTTCGTCTTAGTAGAATGAAAGATGCATATTTTCTATGATCTTAGAGATATAACTATCAAAAATGGGAAAATCAGTATTTGTGATGAATTTCAACACCACCCCTTAGCATGTTCAACAATAAAAAAAAAAGTGGTTCGAAGGTGGGGTGGTTTAAAATGTGAAACCACTAGTTTTAAGAATGATTTACATGGTAGTTGAAAGTTGGGTCCCCCACAGCCCTGCCCCCAACCCCTCCTTTTCCAAATTTCAAAACCACCTAGAGAAGCCCTACAATTCACAAGCTACTAACAAATGGCTTGGTGTTTTGATAGTCAAAGACACAAAAATTATGAAAATAGCTCCTACTTACATATGTTGAGTTTTTATTGTTGATTGGAGGTTATGATAATGCTTGAATCCTCAGAGTGTCAGATATTCTGTATTTTTATAACCAAAATATATCAATCTCTACCCATGTATACAAAATTATGTTTACTAGGTTATCCATACTTATTTGTTTCAAGCTCAATGATGAAATTTTGATGGCATGATCTAGGATATATTCATACATCCCTTACAACAAAGGTGTTCCCTTTTTAGAAATACGATGGATATGGAAGTAACAATGTTAAGTTAAAACAATGAATCTGACAATTTAGTGAAATATTTCAATAAAGAATGGTTTTTTGTTCAGTAAATTTATAATATTGTGTTGCTTGATCATATTATCAAGAGAAACATTGAGAAGTTGGAGTCGTATACAGTTTCACATAGGTACACAGGGAAAGGAAATGATTGGGCTAAGCTTGAATTGACTTTCTTTGCACTAAATCTAGTACTCAATATTGTCACACAATGGCATGAGTGGGATATAAATTATGAGAATATTCCATTAAATATGTGAATAAACCTAATTTTCATGTTCTAATTACTAGAAAATAAATTTACAACAAGGGATTTCTTGTTACACATTTCAACAATCCAAGGACAACACATGAAGTAGAAGATCCTCAAATGGTGGTTGGATTTCACTCTTCTTAAATTTTTGGAAATGGAAAGAACTACATGAGTCCCAATAAAATCTTCCATGGATTCGGTCTAGTTATAGGAAAATCTAGTCATCCCATGAAGGATTATCATGTTATAGATTTCACTCATATCGAAGTCCATGATTGGGTTTATATATTATTTTTTATGGCCATTTATATAACAATGTGGCTTCATATCTAATCAGTCAAATCAATTGGTATAGCCTGAAGTTCATTATGCTATCCTCCAGCCTTAAAACTATCATTTTCTCACATTTAATCACATTTTTAATTATAATATTCTTACTAAGAAGAGTAAAAGATGTTTTCCATAGTATGTGGCCTAATGTGATTAAATTGCAAGAAAAGAAACGTTTTTGAGGCATTTACTATGCAGGGACTTGATGAAGACAATCATGAGGAAATATAGGGAGAATTGTCCACCTCCTTAACTCTCTAACTTAGCTTTATATCACCAAATCCTCACTCACAAACTCGAATTTACTGACATCTAAGTAACGCCAAGTGCATGATAAGCTCAAGGAGGACAAGATCCATAATTTTCGAGATCAAGGAGGAAATCACTCCTATTTTCAAGGGAGTTGCTATCAGCTACCTTTTCTATAAATAAACAAGCTAAAATGCTCATTAGAGTTCAAATTTTTTATTCATCTAGGAGTAGCTATTGAGTCAAGGGCTTGATATTCTCATTGTTAACTTTCATATGATATATGAGTCTACTATTTTTTTATAATGAGAAGTTGGTTATTAAGCTACATCTCAGCTAGTGTTAGAGGGCTAAAACTCTTGGGTTTGGGCCAGACCTAGAGGATTTGGTTCTTTTTTTATATTTATGTCTTGTTCTTAGTTTAAAGAATTTCATGCCTTGCTTTTATTGTAGTAGATGTTAAGTTATAAAACATTTGATTGCAGGATTCTCTATCACCTCTCTTGTGGGAGAATATTTGGGAAGATTTACAATATCATTCCAAAACATTTTCCTTATGATTTTTTTGAAACAAATATATGTTAGTTTTACTTCGTCGTATTTAATTTCTGCAACTTAAGAGTTAGTTCAGCGATCAGAATAGTTTTATGGCATAGAATAGATGTTATTCAATTCAACTCATCTTTTCCATCATAGTTTATATCACGGTGCTAATGATAAATTGATGCATACATGTAGTTAGTTGTAGGGTTGTGTTGACCTGTAGGGGAGAGAACATATTTCATTTCCACTAGGACTTCTCCATGTTCTCCTTCCACCCTTCCATTCTTCTCAAAAAACTTTGTTTCCATGGTCATTATGTTTACACAATTAAGGACACTCTAGGCATTCATCTTAGTGCAAGACGAACCTTTGAGAGGCCTTGGGCTTGGCTAGGAGGCTTTCACAACTTTCCTTCACTCTTCGTCCACCTCTTCATGCCTTCAATACACTATCTCCACCTTAAAAAGGCTCTCAGAACCCCTCCTATAGCAATACAGGTCCTCTTGTAGGAATACAGGACCTCCTATAGCAACACTTGCAATCGGCTTGTAGCACCACTTTCCTCCATCGTTTTTCTCCCCACCTCAGTCTTAGCTCAGTAAATACTAATAGTGACCCCAAATTGTGATTTTTTTATCAAGAGAAGCTCCTAGATGTAGGTTTTAACTCCGTATAGAAATTACTTACATAGAAATTCTAAAAACATAAAATAAACGATAGAGAGAGCATAACACATAAAATAGATATACACGGAGATTTTCCCCGTGATACCAAAACCAGGACTACCAAATTGATTTTTCATTATCTTCCTTTCAATGTTACAATACATATAAATACATGCCGAAGCATCCAATACCATGGACCGAAAACCATCGCGCCCAAAACCATGTGCGAAGACCATGCACAAAACCCTGAAAAAACCATGGGTCCAAAATAAATTCCCCAGGGCACTACCCCAAACACCATAGAGGGGGGATAACCGCCCCCCTCACAACCCCTGTGACCCCCCCATTGCGCATTGGAACAACAAAGGGGGGGCTCCGCCCCCCCTCTAACCCCCCGATTTAGCTAGGGGGCTATTCATGGAAAGAATATAACACAACCCAACATTATCCCACTTGTTGTTTTCTTTCCACATAGATCTTAGTCATTTATCGAGCCTTGCAACACCCATTGTTTCTCTACATTGAGAGAACTTCTCAGAGCTCACATATTTTTCCAATGCATCTGCAATATTCTTCAAAGTGTCCACCTTTACTAGCAAAACATTTTTATCTTCTATCATATCCCTCACAAAGTGATACTGAACATCAATGTGCTTTGTCTTTGAATGGTAAGCAGGGTTCTTTGCCAAGAAAATTGAACTTTGGTTGTCACAGTCTATCCTTATAGCTCCCTGTACTAACCCCATACTTGAACACAATATCTATAACCAAACTATTCCTTTCCTGCATTAGTGGCTGCCATGTATTCTCCCTCTATAGTTGATAGTTCCACTATAGGTTGTTTCCTACTCATCCAACTGATTGTACCTCCAAATAGGTTAAACACATGCCCACTTGTATATCTTCTATGATCCAGATCTCCAACCCATTTTGCATCAACAAATCCATGAATATCCAAAACTTTGTCCAATCCTATTCTTCCTTGGTAGCACAAACCATAATCACGAGTGCCATGCAAATACCTAAAAACCGACTTCACTGCTGTCCAATGTTCCTTCCCTAGTTTTGACATAAACCTGCTCAATACTCCCACTACATGTGCAATATCTGGTCTAGTGCAAACCATCGCATACATCAGGCTACTAACTACACTTTCATATAGAACACGGGACATGTCCTCTTCCTATTTTTGTGACTTGGGACATTGTTCAACAGATAATTTTACACCTACAGGAATAGGAACCTTCACTAGTTTACTATCCTACATATTAAACATATGTAGTATTGTCTCGACATACTTCCACCGATTTAACCAAAGCTTCCTCTTTGCCTGATCTCTTTTAATTTCCATGCCCAAAATATAGTTTGCAGCACCAAGATATTTCATGTTGAATTTGGAGGACAATTGGGTCTTCAAATTCTGGATAACTTATTTGTCATTTCCAACCGGCAACATATCATCCACATACAAGACCAGATAAATAACACGATCACCAATTAATTTAAAATACACATAGTGATCTTTTTTGCTTCTGGTGAAGCCAAGTCCCCGTATAAATGTATTAATTTTCTGATACCACATCCTCGATAATTGTTTTAACCCATACAAAGACTTTTTTAACTTACATACTAGTTCTTTCTTACCCCTCACCACAAAGCCTTCAGGTTGCTTCATGTAGATCTCTTCTTCTAGATCCCCATGAAGAAATTTTTCCTTCACATCCATTTGTTCTACCTCAAAATCAAAAGTAGCAGCAACAGATAAAATTAATCTAATAGAAGCTACCTTGGCAACAGGAGAAAAAATATCACCAAAATCAATTCCCGGAAATTGGGAATAACCTTTTCCTACCAACCGAGATTTGTATTTCTCCACCTTTCCTTCTACATTCATCTTCTTCTTGAACACCCATTTGCTTCCAATGGGTTTCCTTCCAGTAGACAACTCCACCATCTCCCAAACTGCATTTTTGTGCAAAGATTCCATTTCATCAACCATGGCCTCTTTCCAAAGTTTTCCATCCTCTGATTCTACTACTTCCTTCACAATTATGGGATCATCATCATAATAGATAAAGAAAATTTTGAACAAAAATCAAATGGACTATACCTTTCTAGTTGCCTTCTTTCTCGAATTGATCTTCGCATAACCAGAGTTTGTGGCTCTTCATCTTTTGATTCCTCTTCTGTTGTAGAGTCTATTGGACTTCATGTTTAATAACATCTTTCACCTATCTAAACACCACATCTCGATTGTACACAACATTCCTTGTTGCTGGGTTCCAAAGCTTATAACCCTTTAAACCATCCTTATACCCAATAAAGATGCACTTTTCATATTTACTATCCAACTTGGTTCTTTTCTCCTTTGAAACATGTACATATGCATCACATCCAAATACCCTCAGATATGAAATACAGGGTTTCTTACCAATCCATACCTCTTATGGAGTCTTATCCTCCAATGCTGATGGAGGTGATCTGTTGACTAGGTAACATGTTGTCTCCATCGCCTCTACCCAGAATTCTTGTCGTAACCCGGCACCACTGAGCATGCTTCTTTCCCTTTCCATCAACGTCTTCTTCATTCTTTCTACAACTCCATTTTTATCAGGTGTGTATGGAGTATTCTTCTGCCATGCTATACCACACTTCTTACAGAATTATTCAAACTCCTTCTTACAAAACTCTCCACCGTTATCTGTCCTTAACACCTTTATCTTTTGCTCTATCTAGTTTTCCACTAGAGCCTTAAATTCTTTGAACCTGTCAAAGACTTCAAGTTTCTTCTTGAGGAAATATATCCATGTGTTCCTTGAGAATTCATCTATAAATGATACATAGTACACATACTTACCCAGTGATGGAACCGTAACAGGTCCAAACACATCATTGTGCACAAGCCCTAATATATGTTTCGCACTATTACCACCAGAGGGGAAACTCACCCGATTCTGCTTCCCATATACACAATTTTCACAAAAATAAAAATCCAAAGATCTATTAGCCATACCTTCTACCATACCTTTACCATGAAGTACTTAGAGGCCCTTCTCTCTAATATGTACAAGCCTTTGATGCCATAGCATGGTCTTTTCTCCAGAGACCACTAGATTTTCTGCTCCACCTTCAGGAACCACAAAACTGCTGCACCCATCAATAATAGTGCTACCTTGCGAATTGAACAGAGTTCCAATCTGAACTCCCCTCATCAATACCAATGCTCCCCAAACCATCTTGCAATTATCTTTCTCGAACACCGTTCTTACACCTGCGTCATCCAAATTTCTTATAGAAATCAAATTTCTAGATAATGCAGGAATATGTATAACACCCGAAAGAGTTCTAATCCTTCTACCTTGCAATTTCAACTTGAGTTTTCCACAACAAATGACTCTAGCCTTCCTGTCATCCCCCATGAAGACATCCCCACCATCATATTTCTCATACTCGCAGGACCACTCTCTATGGGGAGTGAAGTGAAAGGATGCACCCAAGTCAATCAACCATGCCTCATGATCTATATGTGTACTTGAAGAAGCCAAGTGTGCATCCCCACCTTCATCTGAGTTGGTTTTAACCTCTGCACATGGAGCATCATCAGATCCCTTTCCTTTTTCAAGAGCTTTAGATTTACAGTCCCTTTTGTAGTGCCCTTCCTTTCCACATTTCTAGCACACCTTTACAGGTTTTCCTAAAGATTTAGATCCCTCTCTAGATTTAGATCTCCCACTCAATGGCTTATTTTTGTTTCTATTCTAGGATTGTCCTTGTACAGATAAGGCATCACCATTCTAGCTCTCCATATTTTTCTTTCTCATCTCCTCTATTAGTAAGAATGAGATTATTTCATCAAACTGCAAGGTAGTTTCATTACTACCTATTGGAATAACCAGACTATTGCACGAATCTAGTAGAGAACACAACAAATTGATGCTCTTATATTCCTCTAAAGTTTTAATATCAATAGATAATAACTGACCTAGCACAGTATTAAATGCATTTAGATGCTCTGTCACCGAGTCTCCATCTTTCATCCTCAAGTTATACAACTTTTTCCGTAGGAACAGTTTATTCACCAGGGACTTAGATTGGTATAAAGTCCCTAACTTATCCCACAAAGCCTTCGTCGTAGCTTCCCCTGATACATTTAGTAATATTGAATCTGAGGCACACAATCGTATTGTGCTCTTTGCCTTCGAATCCAACTTCTTCCATTCTTCATCAGACACTCCTATTGGTTTAGTACCCAGATCTACTATGATCCACTTATCTTTATCCACCAATAGATCCTCCATCTTGATTTTCCATAACTCAAAACTCTGACCATTAAATTTATTGATCTCTATCTTTCCATTGCTCGCCATCTTCTTTCACCACCAGAATCAATCCCGTAAATCTCCCACTGAACAGGGTCTACCACACGCTCGAAAGAAACCCCAACAAAGGCATCCCCTTGAAGCCAAAACAACTCTGAAACCAAATGTAGGTTTTAACCCCGTACATAAATTACCTGTATATGAATTCTAAAAATAGAAAATAAACAATAGCGAGAGAATAACACATAAAACAAATATACAAAGAGATTTTCCCCTAGATCCCAAAACCAAGACTACCAGATTGGTTTTTCATTATGTTCCTTTC
>APFE031147405.1:120574-138107 GCA_000404065.3 Pinus taeda | reverse complement strand
TTTTCTTTCTTCGGGGCATCAATTACCGATAATAATGCTTCACTATGCCCTTTTAATTCCTTCAAACTAATTTTTCAAACCAAGCTTATGCAAAAATTTAAAAAACTATACACCTTTTTTTCACTTTGTAGGAGCTCGATATTGAATTTGATGTATCTCTGTAATTGTGGATCTCCAAGGTCTGAAATTTCTTCCTGCGGTAACCCTTTGAGTAATATTTCTAACCTCGCTAGTCTAATCAAGATTGGATTCTCCAATGAAGAGTTATGCCAAATCTCCCACGATGACATGAGTATAGACTGGTTCAATAGAGCGAACTTGTGTGACGTTCTGTGGGTCACTATTTCAACCTTAGGTTCAAAAAATGATACCCAAAAAACTACAGTCCGTCCTCTTTCTGTAACTTCTTACGAAAATTCAATCTGATGCTCAGAGCGAAAGTTACGACAATTTTCCCAAGGTCACCTGTTTGGAATGTAATTCGAGGGTCTGCAAAAAACCTAACTTCCTCAGATTATATCTCCGAAAATATAGCGAGACAAGATCTGAAATTCGGGTCTGAGGTTCAACGAGATTTTGTATCAAATGGGTTTTTTTTTAGCTTCTGAAACATCGTAGAAACAAAGTTATAGCGAAAATCCCACGATGACCTATTTGGAGCAGCGAAACCCTAGAATCCAAAGCTCTGATACCAAATGTTATGAAACTAACTCACAAAAAGATAGAAAAGATAGATCAATGCCTTAGAAATAAGCCTCTTCAAGGAGGCAACCTCCTTTACATTACACAAATGAACAATTCTTCCATGATACAAATGACAAGACCTCCTTTCTATATATAGGAGTCTAAGGAGTCCTAATATAATCAGAGTCGACATAACAATAATAATCTAAGGGCACAATAATAACAATAGTGGGCTTCTATGGGGCACAATAGTAACAATATGGGGACTACATGGGCACAACAATATAATAATGGGTTGTACTAAGAACAATAAGGAGTTACACTAGTAGTATAGGGGCCTAACAAATAATGAGTTGCAGCAGGAGCAGGTACAGCAGGGGATGCAACATGCGCAAACAGATGAAATCACACTCGTACATGTTATGGATCCATCCTAGCAGCTGGCACAGAACAAAGTAGGTGAACATTGTTTTTGATCACATGTAAGGAAATTCAGCATCATGCATGCCATTGTGCGTACAAATGTGATCCCACTGATTTGGAACACTCACCAAGGCGAAGACAAGAGGCAAGTCTGACTAGAGCTGAACACATATTTCAACAAGTTGATGTGCACGACCACTAGTACAGATTGGAGTTCAGCACATACACTATGCATGAACATGTTGCTAGTCTAGTCACACCCAAGAAGACCATGCGCATGCTAGAATATGAGTTGGATAGAGAAGTCATACCAATGCACCCGAATGCAATGGAGGCAAGAGTTCACTTTAGGAAGATGTCACCATGGAGCGCATGCACACCATCACGAACGACCAAGCTTGGCATCAACTCACCACCTTCACCCACAAGCACGTCAAAGAGTTTGTCTCACCACAATGGACCAAGTGTCGGTGATTTCTCTCATGGCTTTCTCAATCCATTTTGTCTCACATTGGCACATGTGCATTGTAATGTAGCGTCTTGTCAAGTGGAAGTTCAAGTGTTGATAGTTGGATGTAACAGCCATATAGTAGATGAAGAGTCATGAGGGTAGATGAACTGTCATAAAGGGGAATGTCAAGGGCCACCCCACCCTTTGCTATAAATAGAACCTCAGAACTCATTATAGGGCCTTTTGGTCAGCCAAGCTTCAATAGGACTATCTTAGAGAAATCTTGGATAGTATTGTAACAAGCCTTGGGTTCTCCACTATGCAGAGCTAGTACATCTCTTTGGAGGAGCAGGCGGTTGTGGCTGTAACGTTCCGTTGTCAGAACTAGTGGTTGGACATGGATGTATTGTATGACTGGAACTTACACTTCTTAATATAATAGAGAATGGAACTTACACTTCTTAATATAACAGAGCTAGCACATTTCATTCATATGTTGTATTGTATTCTATGCTATATGGTTTACTCTAAATGATATATGTATTCATTTGCTTACGCATGCATGTATGGAATATTCTGTATAAGTATGTATGGATCTTTCTAAAATGCGTTGTTGGTTTAACCATCACTTTGGATTTCTAGCTAACTTTCTTTCTAACTTGTGATGCATCTTTGCTTGTGTGTTCCCTTCCAAGCCACGTACTATTATAGGTTTCCAAGTGTCGCACTCACCTTACCCTCAGTGTGTTAGAACCTCTGATACACCTTCATTGACTTACTACAGCTGTCACACCCTTTCTACCAATAGGGACATCTTACTTGCCTCTATGTGAAATCACAGTCAAGGCATTACCGTACGACCCACTAATGGGACTCCTACACCAAATGGTTTGAGGTCTAATTGGGAATTCATACCGGGGAGATCCCCTTACATGTTGGCGGGTCCAGCACATCAACAATTTGAATTGGAGAAATGTTCTTTGAGCACCTTGATCTAATGTCATGACTAAGTTTTGCATGAGTAGAATTTAACCTACTCTGCATATAGCACTGTCAACTCTAAGTTTGCATGAAATCTAGGTTGAGAATTTGAGTTGAGGAGACCCTGGGAATTGTAACACTCTTGGTGTAATACCAAGGCTCACCACTTTTTGGCACCATTGCTGGGGAGGTGTCTAAGTACGTGTTGTTTCTTCTTGAGAATTTTTTTTTCTATTTTACATTAGTCTTATTGCTTTGAAAAAGTGAAAAATTCAAAAAACACGCCTCGTAGGAGTAGGGGTAATCAAGTAATTTTTTTACCAAAAACCCCCCACACCCTTAGGCAGTTAGCCTACATTCTTCTTTACTGATAGTGAACTTCCCTCTCTGACTACAGGGGAGTTATTCAAGAACCTTTTGGGGCAGAAGAAGAACCTATCTCACCTACCCAAATGATGGTTGAAAACCAGAAGAATGAGCTCTTCACTATCAAATAAACCAATGGAGGGGCTAGGTTGAAAAATATAAGCCATACTTCCCTTCCACATTTCCATGTCCTAACCTCTGAAGATCCTGACACCTTCATGTTTGAGCTTGTTGTTTTCTGTAGGACCTATGACTATGCCTCTGATGAGTAGAAGATGAAGGTGTTTCCTTCTATCCTCAAAGATGAAGTCATGTGCTACTTTATGAGTCTACTTGGAGGCAACATCACCACCTCAGCCCAAACGAAAAAAATAAATAAATAAATAAAAAAAAAAAAAAAAAATAAAAAATTAAAAAAAAAAAAAAAAAATAAAAAAAAAAAAAAAAAAAAAAAAAAAAAAAAAAAAAAAAATAAAAATTAATTATTATAATTAATTAATTAAAATTAAATTAAAAGTAAAAAAAAAATTTAAAAAAAAATTTAAAAAAATAAAAAAAAAAAAAATCAACGATAAATATCAAGATTACTGTAGGTCCAAAAAAATAGAGGAAATATTTAGGATGACCTTTGGACCTGATGAATCATTGGAAGACTATGAGGAAAGGTTTCAACTTAATTATAGGAGGGCCAATTGTACCCTTGATGTTAAGTCACTCAAGTTGGTCCTTATCCAAGGGATTAGGGAAGATGTAATAGAAACCCTCAACATGTTATCTGGAGGATATATCTACCAATTTCCTTATGATGACGTCAAAGTTGTATTCAAGAATTATTATGGGGTTGTTAGGAAGAAGATAGGTCTAGCCAAAACCTAGTTAGTTTCTCTCCCTCCATAACATCCATCAAGCATGAAAAAGGAAATATGTTGAAGTATTCCAAGAGTGAAATGTTGCACATATCTTCCCTACAAATGGATATCATGCAAATCAAAAGGAAACAAGAGGAAGAATAAATGGAACTAGCTATTTTTTGCACTATATTTACTAAAATACATCTAAGGAATGAATTCTCATTGAATTTTATAGAAGTATGCCTGGTATGTGAAGAGTGTAGGTTTTAACCTCGTACAGAAATTACCTACATACAAATTCTAAATCACAGGAAAAACAAAAATGCAAGAGCATAACACATAAAACACATATACACAAATATTTCCCACTAGATCCCAAAACCGGGACTACCAGCTTGATTTTTCATTATGTTCCTTTCAATGTTACAATACATATTTATACATGCCGAAGAATCCAATACCATGGACCGAAAACCATCGCGTCCAAAACCATGGACTGAAAACCATAGGTAGGTTCACCCTACCTAATATAGGGTCCAAAAAAAAAATTCCCAGGGCGTTGCCCCGGACCCCGTAGAGGGGGGCTACCCACCCCCCTCTAACCACCCGGACGGGGGGGTTGTGACCCCTCTACTGCGCAATTGGCGCAACGAAGGGGGGGCTCTGCCCCCCCGGTTCACTACGTAGGTTATTATAACACAACCCAACAAAGAGAATCATGAAAGAGACAAATGTCCCTCTCTATCAAGCCTAAAATTTGTATACCAGGGAGGAGTAGAGAGTCGATCAGAACATTTGTGTTTCATTAACCAAAGGAGGCCACCAGGACCTTAACCATATCAATAATGCATGCAAGGTGGAAATTATCCTCACTACAATTCAAATCAAGATGCATCTTTCCAGCCTTGGTGTCCTTCCACTGATTCAACATGGTCCACACGTCCTCCTTGGCCTTATGCTCCTCCATACCCTCCTCAACCTATCAACCATCCTTTTCATCCATATCCACCCCAATCTTCCCAATGGGGTAACCCCTCAGAAAGGTGAAGGCCTCAAATAAACAAACCTCATGATTTACTGACTCCACCCTAACCTCAACCACAAATAACTCATCCTACTCCACCTAAGAAACCTCAAATGCCTACTCAACCTAATTTGAACCTGAACAATAAGCAAGCACAACAGGTCTCTAGTGGGGAAACATCATATCCTACCTATGTTGTGGAAATCCAAGAACTCAACCTTCAGTCTATAAGGGTGCTCCCAGATAATAACCCACCTTATCCACCTAAAGAGCTTGAAGGAGAGAATGAATAGAGTTTCCCTCAAGTCAATGCATGCCCTTATCCTGAAAGGTAGATCCACCTTAGCCAGCACACATGTTATCACTTAAGAAATCTGATATATGAAACTTCTCATCCTAGCCCGATGACAAAGGGAAATGTTAGTCTAAGTTTTTTTCATTTTTTTCCTTAAAGTCTGAAGTTTTAGGAGTTCATGAGTCAAGTGTATTCTTATCTACCATTGGTCCCCCCTCATTCACCATTAATTTCATAGCCATGTGTCACTTTGATATCCACCACAAAACCTTTTGGTAATTTCATAGCGCATGCATTCTTTTTAAAGTGTTTCGCAGTGCATTTACTCTGTTTAGCAGTTTCGCAGTGCAAAACCTTATTAGGTGATTTCGCAGCGCATCATTCAAAATTCAAACTAACCATGCTGCGAAATCAGGGATTCGTGCTTTCCGCAGCGAATCTTTCCCAAATGTCAAATCCGTTAGGTAAATTAGTGGCTGCATCATCTTGTGTCAGTTCATGTACTCCACTTATAACGTTCCACCACCCATCTCCATTATCACCACCATTAGATTTGTTGATACACATGGATTACCATTTCCAAGAAAAGCCACCTTGCACAAGTCTTAATAATGATTGTAAGCCTTCCATGAATAACAAATCTGTAAGATTGCAATTTGAAAGATTATAAACGGCAAGATTTCAATTTTAAATACAATTGTAATCAAGTGAGGCAGCAAATCAAGCGAGGCAGCAAATCAGACGAGGCAGATTTTCAAAAGAAGCTGAGTTTACAGTTCGGACAGAGCTAGTATTCCTTGCTTTCAGGTCTTTAAGATTTCATGGAGAGATCAGTAGAGAAGAAAGAACACAGATCAGGAAAATGTCTGAGAAATGAGCCTGAAGGCTTGGATATAACACTAAAGAATAAAGAGGTGGAGAAGGAGTTTAAAAAGGCTGGATGCTAGAATTTTTGCAGGAAGTTACAAGGAGGGCATGCACAGGTGACCAAAGAATTTTCACTTAATTTCACAGGATTAAATTCAAAGGTGCCTATGATGGAATTGCAAGTCTCACCAGAGATGATATTCACTGTGACAGAGATTCCACGAGGGCAAGAGAATTGGTTCAAAAATTTCAAATTTGACATGAATCCATGAAAAGAGTTTTTAAAGAAGGAATTTGTTAATTCAAATTTGAGTAAGTCAGTTCCTAGGAGCTATGTCAAAGAGTCCTATGCACATTTACTCACCTGTATACAAAAATACCTGACTTACGAAGGAAGGTATAACAAGGTGTATTCGTACCATTTCAAACTCCTTTTGCATTTTACAGGGAAGGTTTCCATTGATCTACCTTTTTATCTATTCTGCAGTTTGAGTAAGATGTGTGACAAAGTACAATTGAGGAAGGAGGCTTGTGAAACTTCTCTGTTTCAGCATGGTTTTATTAAATTACTTGTCTTGAATGAGCTTCAAAAGGTAGGAAAAGATTAGAATTCATTTATTTTCATGGCTGGTTTCAGAAGCCAAACTGGCCTCAATCCTCTACCTGCAAAAGATCTTACAACAGCGGGTCTTCAAACAGAAACAAGAACTAAGAGATTTCCAAAATTAAAGTCGAGGAAACAAGTGAGAGAGTCTGTAAAGCCACTGATCATTCAAGATACACCTCAGCAGTTAACTAAAGAAAAAGCTCAAGTCAAAGAGATTGCACCTGAAGCAAGTACAGCTGAAGTACTCCCAAGGAGAAGAACAAGAATTCAGATGGCTAAAGAGAAGGGTAAGTCAGTAGCTTTTGAAGAAAGTCTAGTTTCAAAGGGAAATCTAAACGATTTATTGTAGGCAATTGACTTTGAAGAGTCCCCACTAGTTCAATACGAGTTGATGCAGTCAGAAAAAGAGAAGACAAAGAAAGTTAAAGCCTCAAAGAAACTTAAGTTTGATGAGCAAGTTGAACAATTTGTTTTCAAACCCAGGAGACCCATAACAAGGAGATTTCAACAAGTACAGGAGGTACCACCAAGAACAGATGAAACAGGGGAAGAGATACAACCCCATCAAAGAAAGGACAAAGGCAAAACAGTTGCCACACATAAATAAGATAGTATAGAGGACTTGAAAAGAAGATTGGAATCTGCTAACCTTGAGATTGCCAGACTGAAGAAAGCTGCCAGAATACATGCCATCATACAAGCTAATTATTGCAGAATTAAAACCTTATGGGAGGAGAAAGCAACTTCAGAGGTGGTTGACTGTGATACTCAATTCCATATCTGGATAGTACCGACAATCAAAGAAGCAAAATTCATCAGAATGATTAATATGCAATTAAGAGCTGGGAACAAGGTTATGAAGAAACAAATTGAAGACTTAAAGGCACAGTTAAGCCAGCTAAAGGAATCTTCTGAATGAAATCCCATTTCAAGTAAGATTATGTTTTGAATTTTGATGATTTTGTTTAGTCTCATCTTCTTGAAGAATCTTGCATGTCCATTCAGTTTTGGAAAGTCTTGGAACAGTTCAAAAGAGGTTTTGATAGCAAAGTGCTCAATTAAGTAAAGTTTTGGGTTGAAACTATGTTTTTTAAACAACTCAGCAGTTTCGTAGCGCGCTACGAAACTGCTAAAGGTGATGATTAAATCTTAGCAGTTTCGTAGCGTGCTAGAAACTGCTGAAGCTAAAGAATCCAATATAAATCAACCAGTTTTGAAACATAAGCGGGAAATTTTGAAGGGTGAATATATACAAGGAAACATCTGAAGCTGCAGCAATCAATCAGGTTAAGACAGGTGGAGAAATATGGATTTGGATCCAAATTTAAATTTTGTCATAAAGTGAGCACTTTAATCACAGTTCAAATATGTTAAGACAGCTCAAATCAAGGATCTGGCCATCTATCACATTTTGGAAAACAAAGATGAAGGACCTGCTTATGTGGATTCGAAAACCATAAAGACCGATGAGCAAGGGTTGTTTCCTATATTTCAGCACAACGGGAAATATGTGGCATGGAAGACAAGCATGGAGTCTTAAACCTCCATCACAGCCAAACTAAAAGGGAACCAGATGTCAAGGAATGGGAATCATTGTAACCAACGCTATTATTAGCATTACATGGAGTTAGAATCCTACTAGATTTAGATCTCTGAAAAGTCTAGTTAAAGTTTGTTACTTTTAATATGCAGTTAGAAGTTGATTAGGTGTCATTGGAAGTAGATTTTGATTTTCCCTCATGCTTGAGGAGAAATCTCAATTGGATAGAAGAACTCTATATATAGCTGGAGCAGCAATGTAATAGGAGTTGGAAATTTTATGAAAAAAACTCTAATATTTGGCTTATGTAATACTTTGTTTTGGTAATACATGTTTGGCTTTACTTCTCAGGATTCATGAGGGATTTAATGTTCAGAATGTGTGATATTGTTCTTTTCTTAATTCTTGCAGTGGTATGAATGTATAATCACTTAAAATTCACTTGAGGTGCTCTAACTTCCTGTATGCATTCATAGACTGTGTGGTCCTATCTGAGTTGGTATGTTTTGAATATTTTAAATGTTGAATGCCCTGACTTCTATGTAAAGTTGAAATCATTGTCATATTGAAATGATGTTGACTCCATAAGCCCAATGGATAGTTGCTAAATGTGTTTCCACCATTGATATTTTTACATTTGTTTCACAAGAGTTAGCCATCTTAACTATAATCAAAATCATTAACCCTTTTGAGAGAGCCCTCTCAGGTTGAGGAGGCTAAGCCTCAGCCTAAAGTAGGTTTGAAATAGTTACTTGAGGTCTTCCTGGTCTGCAGCCTTCCACGGTCTGATTTTGAGATAACAACACCCCAGAAGAGGTTGAAATTGTGGGAGAATTGAAGAAGTTATGTGTCAAGATACCCCTTCTCTAAGCCAATAAATATGTTCCCATCTACAACAAGATTATTAAATAAAAATGTTTCAAAATTCCTGGGAGAAGAAGAAGAGATACCCCCACCATCAATTTTGTTGGAACATTATATGATCTAATGCTTGGAAGAGTGATCTCCCAAAAAACCAAGACCCTGGTAGCCTAGTAGAGGATGTGCACATTGATGGCATCATGATCCCTAATACCCTGATTGATCTTGGGGTTGAAATAAATGTCATGACTAGGGAAACCATGCTGAAGCTCTATCTCCAAGGGGCTTTGAGAAACACCACCATAGTGCTACAGCTTGTAGACAAATCCATAGTATATCTTGAAGGGATTATTGAGGATGTCATCGTCTCCATTGACTCCTGGGAGTACCCTACTGATTTCCTAGTCCTCCAACCCAAAACCAAGTTTAATGCTCATCCTCTCATCTTAGGAAGACCTTGGTTGGTCATTGTTGATGCCTACATTATTTTTAGGGTTGGGAACATTACTATCAAGAATGGACATTTATCCAAACAACGTGTGTTGTATCCTCCTGCTCAACCTTCCATTGAACATGATTTACCCATATGGTTGAGGATGAGGAAGAGGATGAAATGTATAATACAGGCCCCTACCCACTCTTCACTCCAGATAGTGTTATAGGAGGGGGACAACTTAATGAAGATGGACTTACTAACCATATCCTTTAGAATCAACCTCCCACTTGTTGGAATATAATCCTAACATCTACATTTATTTTTTAGCCTAAGTATCCTTGACTTAGCCACATGCACTAAAAATCATGTTCACACTTGGTTTTTGGTAAACTAGCTCAGAGGACCGACTTTCCCTTGTTTTTTGTCTTTAATGGCTTAATATTATGGAAATATTGGTCCAACCACTTTCCTAAACCATTTAGACATCTAAGTGCATGTTCACACCTAACCACAACTCATCCACTTGAGTTATTTGAGGATTGGCACCCCACATGAAGATTCCCCCTTAAATCAAGGGATTTGATCCCCCGGGCCATTTTAGCATGTTTTAAAGTTTCCTTCCTTGGGAAATGAACTCCTCCTCATGATTTCCTCGTGGCTGATAGTTTACATAAGTTGTCTTGAGTCATTGTTGCTATTTTAGGCCTCCCTTTAGCTTTTCTTAGCCTTTTCTAGTTTTTTACTATTCTTTCCTAGTTTTCTAGATTTGGCAATTTCTATATAACCACCTCCCTTTGGGATTAGAGGTTTGGTTGCTCATGTATTACTATTGTTCATTAATTTAATACATTTATTTTTTATGGAGAAAATTATTTCTCTCCTGTCTTGAATATTAGCAAATTACTTGTGTTTAATTTAACTAGAATTCTAGATCTATTGGAGTTTCTGCAGGAATTCTACATGGTATCGGGGCTAGTTCCAATCTAGTGGATTGTAAATGGTTTTATTTTCAGGTATAGATCATCAGAGGTGCAAAACACAACAATGGATCATCTCTCTCAGTCCACAAAACTTGTTCTAAATCCTTTCAATTACTTCAAATGGAAGACAGAGATCACTCTGCTCCTTTGAAGCAAAGGGCTTTACAGGGTAACAATGGGAATGGAGACTGAACTGACTTCTGCAGCAAAGAAGATCAAGTATTTCAATAAATTATATGAAGCAATTGGGATGATATGCCTATCAATTTCCAGAGAACTCCTCTTTCATGTCAGCAGAGCCACTACTCCCAATACAGTCTGGACCACACTGGAAGGACTATTCGGCAAGTAGGATGAAATGAGAGTGCATAAACTAGATAATGAACTCATATCCCTCAGTCCAACTCATTTTAGCAACCTGCAAGAATACTTCACCAAGTTTAAATCCCTCCTCATTGAACTTGATGCATGTGGAGTCAAGAAAGAGGAAGATCAACTCATCCTTTTGATTCTCTCAAAATTAGGCCCTGAATATTCTATATTTGTATTGTCTTTTCAAGCATCTAAATTGACTCAGGAAAAATGGAAAATGCCTCCATTGAATGAATTCATTGCAGAATTGACTCAAAAGCAAGCTAATTTAGTCCAAATGGGTGCCATCAAGCATTCAAAGAACCAAGCACTTGCAGCTACTTATGCTCCAAAGAGCATTGGAAGAGACAAGCAAAAAGGGAAGGGTAAATTTAATGAATCGAAGAAGGAGAGACTCGTACAATGTTCAGAGAGCTCTTCTTTGCCTAAGGGTAAGAAGAAGAAGGAAAGAACACTTTACAGCTACTATGCCAAATTTTTTCATCCCAAATAAAATTGCATGAAGAAAACAATCGATGAGATGGCTAAGAAATTGCAGTAGCACAATCTCATCGTGCCCGAGAATGCAAAGAGAAGGATGATAAAAGAACAGGAGATGGGAAAGGGAGATCATGAGATGGGCATGCTTTAATGGCTCTCACATCCACTCCATCAACTTGGATCCTTAATTCTGGTGCATCGAACCATATGGCTACATCAAAAGATGAATTTTCCTCCATTGAAGAAAGCACCAGATCCCCAATTTACTTGGGAGATGCCACACTCGCAAAGGTGTGGGGAGAAGGAATTATAGACCTTGAAGGGGGCTACTTCACAAATGTGCTTCATGTTCCCTCACTGTCTACAAATCTTCTCTCGATATATCAGATCACTCATTTTGGCTCTGGAAGGAAGGTGGAGTTCACTCCGAACTCCGTTGTGATTACCAACATTTCCACGGGCTCACAGCTTACACATGGAATTGTAGATCATGGTTCTCGTTTGTATTTCTTCTCCCACTTTGTTCCTAAATCTATTAGCACTATATTTCCATCACAATCTAATAATATCAATAGGTTATGGCATGAAATATTTGGCCATCTAAACTATATGTACTTGCATAAACTCAGCAAGGAAAACATGGTAGAAGGATTTCCTGCTATTAAATTCACAAGCAGTGTATGTCAAAGATGCATTCTTGGCAAGCATCCAAAGAAAAAGTTTGACAAAGGGAAGGCACAAAGAGCTTATTCACCTCTTGGGATAATTCACAGTGACATCACGGGCCCTTTCCCGCAGCCTCCAATCAGTAAGGCTCGATATGTACTCACCTTCATAGATGATTTCTCTCACTTTACTTGGGTATTTTTTCTGAAATTAAAATTGGAAGTATTTGAATGCCTTATAGAATTTAAACCACTTGCTGAGAATGAGTCTAGGTGTAAGATTAAGATAATTCATACCAATAATGGGGGGAGTATTTAAATAAATATGTGCAGAAACTTTGTATTGATGCAGGTATGGAGCTACAACACACAGTGCCATATACACCACAACATAATGGTATCGCGGACAGGAAAAATCGGTTGTTAAAAGAGATGGCCAATTGTATGCTACAGTCCAAATCATTAGATCCTAATATATGGGCTGAAGCTATTAATTGTGTAGCATACATTCAGAACCGCATTCCTCACAAAGCACTCAAAGGCACCACTCCATTTTAATGATGGACCAGTAAGAAACCGAAAGTGTCGCACTTTCGCATTTTTGGTTCACGAGCATGGGTTCACATTCCAACAGATAAGAGGAAGGCTTTGGAGGCTCAAAGTGTTGAATGTATCTTTGTTGGATATATGGACATTGTCAAAGGATATAGATTGCTAGACTCTCACACTGAAAATTTCCTTGTAGCTCGAAGTGTGAATTTTGAAGAAGAATCACTGCATGATTTTTCAGCAGACCCTACCGAGGAACCGCTTATTGCCACTGATGAGGAGGAGTCTGAAACTTCTTCGAGAACTTCAGAGAAGCCATTAAAGAAGCCTCTTGGATATGATTCATAGGATGGGGATCAAGTCATGGCTTCTCCAATTCAACTGCCAACTTGCACAGAGAAAACCCTGCAAGATGCG
Source organism: Pinus taeda (assembly GCA_000404065.3). Classification (NCBI taxonomy): domain Eukaryota; kingdom Viridiplantae; phylum Streptophyta; class Pinopsida; order Pinales; family Pinaceae; genus Pinus; species Pinus taeda. Next base: position 125,258 of record APFE031147405.1, on the reverse strand, counting down.
GGTGAACTAGTCGGTCATCATGCGGATGCAAGAAGGACTAGATCACATTTTTTTGGGGTTCCTCAAGCCCTGGCTTCCAACGAACCATTGCTTCCCATAAATTTCTATATGACACTTGGTTCAAATCCACAGTCACACTCAGAGGCTGTTGGAAACCCGCTTTGGGAGGCTACCATGGATGAAGAGTACTCTCCTCTCATGGAAAACAACGCATGGGACTTGGTTCCACTTCCGAAAGGAAGAAAGCTTGTTCGATGTCGATGGATCTATCAAACAAAGATTACTACAGATGGTGAGATTAGAAAGTACAAAGCTTGACTTGTTGCAAAAGGATACTCACAGGTACATGACATAGACTACACAGAGACATTTGCACCTGGTGCAAAAATGGACTCCATTCAACTAGTTTTAGCCATTACTGCTTCTCGCAGATGGGAAGTTCATCACATGGATGTGAAGAGTGTATTTATTCATGGATATATCAAGGAGGAGATATATTAGGAGTATCCATAGGGATACATTCATAACTCTTCCCTCATTTCCAGATTAAAGAAATCTTTGTATGGCCTAAAACAGGCTCCCAGGTATGCAAAGATGGATTCTTTCCTGCTTTCCATTGGATTCATTTGATGCAAATTTGATCTGAATGTTTATTTGTTGCAACATGATGACTCACTTTTTATAATAGTACTTTATGTAGATGATTTACTGATCACAAGGAACCTTACCTCGGCTATTGATTCGGCAAAATCAGCATTGCACAATCAATTTTCCATGACAGATTTGGGATTGTTGCACTACTTTCTTGGTCTTAAAGTTTCTCAGTTTACTTCAGGGATCAAGATGGAATAGTATAAGTATGCATCAGATCTACTTGTCCACTTTTAGATGACAAAATGCAAGCCATCAGCATCTCCCTTTCTTTCGGGGATCAAATTTGAGGATGTGGGTACTACACCTTTGGTGGACAGTACATTGTATCTACAGTTGGTTGGGAATTTATAGTATCTTACTCACACCCGACCGATATATCTTTTGCAGTAGGAATTTTTTCTAGATATATGTAGGAGCCCCATGAGCTTCACTTGAAAGTTGCAAAGAGAATTCTTAGATATGTGAAAGCTACTTCCAGTTTTGGTGTCTTTTATGCTGCAGAATGCCACTTTCATTGATTGGGTACACAGATTCTGATTAGTCCGGCGATGGTACAGACCACAAGTCCACCTCTGGTTATGTTTTCAACTTTGGTTTGGGGTTTTTTAGTTGGTATAGCAAGAAGCAATCCACAATTTCTTTATCTACAACTGAGGCAAAGTATAGAGGTGCAGTGAATGCAGCTACATAGGTTGTTTGGTTGCAGGGGATTCTCTCCAATTTTGGTATTAGTATCCACTTCCGACTGTCATATTTTGTGACAATCAAGGGTCCATTAAGATATCGATTGATCCAGTTCAGAGGCAAAGGACCAAGCACATCAAAATTCACATGCATTACATTTGCGAGTTGATTCATGACCGAGTCATATCACTGTAGTACTGCCCCACTCAGCAGTGGGTTGTAGACATCTTCACCAAGTCTTTCACTAGAAAGAAATTTTCAGAATTGAGAGCTATGCTTGGAGTGGTTTCCCATGAGGTTTTCCCTCTTTCTTCCTTTTATGAGGATCTTTTATTTATTGTACCTGGGTACCTAACATGGCATCTTGGTCGGGAATCAGTTTAGATAAGTGAGTTAGGATGAAAGGGGCGGTGTTGGAATATAATCCTAACATCTATATTTTTTTTTTAGCCTAAATTTCCTTGACTTAGCCACATGCACTAAAAATCATGTTCGCACTTGGTTTTTGGTAAACTAGCTCAGTGGACCAACTTTCCCTTGTTTTTTGCCTTTAAAGGCTTGATATTATGGAAATATTGGTCCAACAACTTTCCTAAACCATTTATACATCTAAGTGCATGTTCACACCTAACTACACTTCATCCACTTGAGTTATTTGAGGATTGGCACCCCACACGAAGATTCCCCCTTAAATCAAGGGATTTGGTCCCTTGACCATTTTAGCATGTTTTAAAGTTGCCTTCCTTGGGAAATGCACCCCTACTCATTCTTTCCTCATGGTTTATATTTCGCATAGGTTTTCTTGAGTCATTGTTGCTATTTTAGGCCTCCCTTTAGCTTTTCTTAGCCTTTTCTAGTTTTTTACTATTTTTTTCCTAGTTTTCTAGATTCTGCAATTTCTATATAACCACCTCCCTTTGGGATTAGAGGTTTGGTTGCTCATGTATTATTATTGTTCATTAATTTAATAAATTTATTTTTTATGGAGAAAATTCTTTCTCTCTTCTCTTGAATATCAGCAAATTACTTGTGCTTAATTTAACTAGAATTCTAGATCTATCGGAGTTTTTGCAGGAATTCTACACCACTCCTATACCAATTGATGAGTTGGTGAAAGAATTTAGAAGTAGTCCTTGGATTGGCTTATGCTATGTTGACTCAAGTCTATAACATGTCAATATTTTATAGTTTGGCCCATCTAGAACTTTAAAGATGAACCCCTCTCTTGGCCAAATAGGAAGAACAGTTGTGCATTGTACTGAGGCAACACCTAGATGATTTTTCTTGGGATTATAAGGAAATGAAAGGCGTGCATCCCTAAATTTGTACTCGTCATATTTACATCAAGGATGGATGCAATCATGTGCACCAACTCTAGAGAAATATGAACCTGGCCCTTAAGGACATTGTGAAAGGAAAATTACAAAAGGTATTGGATGCAAGGTTCATATACCCCATTTCAGATAGCGAGTGGGTGTCACCTCTTGTTTTAGTTCCCAAGAAAAATGGAAAGTGGAGAATGTGTTTACTATCGGGAAATTAACAAGGCTACCAAGAAGGACCATTTTAATTTTCCCTTCATTAACCAAGTCTTATATGGCCTTGCAGGGAAGAATTTCTTCTCCTTCTTGGATGGATTTAGTAGATACAAACAAATCTAGATCATCCCTGAAGGCCAAGATAAGACCACATTTACATGTCCTCGAGGTACCTTTGGCTATAGATTTCTTCTATTCGGTCTATGTAATGCCCCTACTACTTTCCAAAGCGAAGTTCTATGTATTTTTGTTGAAGGTTTTCATGACTCTATTGAAATATACATAGATTATTTCACTCCTTATGGTTGTGACTTCCATGAAGCTCTCTCCAATGTGTGCAAAGTCTTGAAGAAATGTATTGAAATGAATCTCTCATTGAGCCCTATGAAATGTGATTTTTTTATGAATGCAGGGACTATCCTTGGCCATTCTATATCCGAGGGAATACAGGTTAACCTAAAAAATATTTCCATCATAAAAAAGGGTCCCTATCCCTCAAAAGCAAAGAGATGTTAGGATTTTCCTTGGATTAGTTGGGTATTATAAAAGGTTCATTAAATATTTTATCAAACTAGCTTCACCCTTGTTTGTTGTGTTGCCTAAAGATACAATTTTTTGTTGGAAAAGAAACTGTGAAGAGGCCTTTGAAATACTAAAATAAAAGTTGACCACTACACTCATCCTTATGGGTCCCAACTGGGCATTACCTTTCCATATATACACAGATGCCTCGGAAAATGTTGTAGGGGTTGTCTTAGGACAAGTGGAAGATAGATTGCCTTATATTATCTATTTCATTAGTAATAACTTGTCTAAAGCTTAGTTGAATTATATTTTCATTGAAAAATTACTCCTGGTTGTAGTACATTCTTTAAACAAGTTTAGGCATTATATCATTAGTTATCAAACTTTGGTTCACACTGATCATGCAGTCGTTAAGTATTTAATGAATAAACTTGATTTCATTGCTAGGATAATTAGATGTTTGTTATTATTATAAAAAATTGATTTGACTATTTTTTATAAACAGGGAAGGGAATGTGGTTGCAGATTTCTTGTCAAGACTAACTCTACCTGCAGGAAAGGAAGAGATGATAGATGATCAACTTCCAGATGAACATATCTTTTCCATATCATTACTTTCTCCTTGGTTTGTTGATAGATACAACTATTTGGTTGCCGGGAGGTTCTCTCCTAACCTATCCTCTAGGGAGAAAAGAAACTTTGTGAGGAAGAGCACTCGATTCACCTAGATTTGGGGAAACCTTTTCAGATTGGGGTCAAATTATATCCTAAGAATATGTGTGAGGTGTTAGTGTCAGTATTTCCAGCCTTCCTCCAGTGATCAAATGTGCTCTTACAAAGTGATTTTGAAGTGTCAAGGTCAAATTTTGTCATTTCAGTGAGTCTTCAAGCAAAATTTGGTCACTAGGCATTAGGTCTAGGGTTTGCTTTAACTCCTTCTAAAGTTGCCCAAATGAAAATCTATGTCACTATTCAGCTGAGTCTATCATCATTCATAAGGTTTTCATTATCAGCTCAGTGTCTAATGAGTCATTTTACACCTTGTTCATGCTTCAGTTGCGCCTAGGCAAGGTCATTTCCCTCTCCTAGGGTTTTGAAGCCAATTTCTCTTGGACGGTTAAATCATCAGCAAAAATTGTATCCAGATGTTCATACACCTTCCCTATCCTTAAATTACCTTATCAAACACTTCTCTTCCCTTATATCCGCCAAATTCCTCATTTTTCCACAAACCCTAGTTTCTAGCTACAACTTGGCAATTTTCTAGGTTGGGCCTGTGTTTT
>APFE031147405.1:61161-120554 GCA_000404065.3 Pinus taeda | reverse complement strand
ACAAAATTCCTTGTTTCACACATCGGGACAAGTCGCACTCAAATAATGTTCCAGAGAAATCAAAGATGAATTTTGGGAAACTGAGAGAGGTGTGTTTCCAAAACATTCCAAAGAAGAAAAACCTCCTTCACTTTTTGCACAGGTGTCATGGTTTGAGAGAAATGTCAAGAATACTGTTGCCTCAGGAGAATCAAAGACACCTCTGAAGTGACCTTGGGAAAATCACGTTTTCTCCTAGCTTGGTTGGCCAAATGATTTTCTTGATGGGTCAAATGATAACTAGACAAAAATATCTTTCCAATGAGATATCATGAGCTACATTTGGGTTTGAGGAAGGCATTCAAAAGTTGACTGTAACAGCACTCTTCCTTGAGGCTGCCTCATTTGGCACTTTTTGACCAGTCTTGGGAGATTTGATTTTTGACAGGTCAAATCAACTCCAAATTGAAAAATTCCAGTTAGGTTGGAAGGTTGGACTCTTGAGGGAGAAGCTATCATTGTATTATTTCACTGTATCTCTGCAATTTTTGGCTAAGGAAGACCAGGGTTTTGCAGTCCTCTTTGGGATTCTTGTGGACTCATGTGTTGATGGTGTGTTTCTCAATGTTCTTGTAAGCTTTGTTATGTGATTCATTTCCTTTATTTACTTCTTCTAATTAAACAAATGAAGTGTTAAAGTAAGAATTCATGCTTTCCATGCTCTGCTTTTAAGTTTGTTTAATTTCAATGTTTTCTACTGTCTAAAGAGAATTCAAAGTTATTGTTTGCTCTCTTTAGCTCTCTCACCTGTCATTCCTAATCATCCACCTCAATTAAAGGCATCAATACTGTCTCCTACCTCGCCCCAAAGAACCCCCTGCAGAAACTGTGTCCAATCCCCGCACCCAAAATTGCCATCCCCTCAATTTGCCACCAAAAACCCTAAAAACCCCAAATCAACCCTTTTGATCAGTTTACTAGCCTAAAATCAGTGTTACCCTATTGGTCATCTCATCTATTGAAGATTTTACGAGATAGACCGGAGAGAGCCTTCTCCTGCCCCGTAGGGCTAGCTACGAGGCTAAATGGTTTGATGTAGCCTTGAGGTTTGCCTTTCTCAGCCTGAGGTGCAATTTCAAGCGCTAACATGAGGGAAGAAGAGGTCTTTGACATCCTGTTAGAATACCGTTATGGGCCCTGTGGGGGGCACTTTTCTGCTAAAATTACAACCTTAAAATTTCTACAATCAAGTTATTATTGGCCCACTTTACATCAAGATGCAAGGATATACACCATCAGATGTGATCAGTGTCAAAGGATAGGTAAGCCAACACCCAAGGATGAGATTCCCTTACAACCTCAAGTGACTCTAGAGCCATTTGAAAGTGGGGCATGGATTTCATTGGGCATATTGATCCCCCATCAAGATCAAAAAGGTATATCATTGTGTGCACTGGTTACTTGACTAATTGCGCAAAACAAAAGCAGTAAAAACATCAAATGAGCAGAATATGGTTGGATTTCTGAGGGAGAATATACTTTAAAATTTTGGTTTTATGAGGGAATTAGTGAATGATTAAGAAGTATAATTTACATCAGGTTTTCTTGACGACCTTATGAAGCAGTACCACATCAAGCACAGGACATCTACTACCTATCTCCCTAATGAAAATGGGTAGGTGGAAATCACCAATAGATAATTGGATAACATTCTTACAAAGGTTGTTAACAGTAGCATAAAATATTGGGCAGACATACTTGTGGAAGCTACTTGGGCCTACAACACCACTTGGAAGACCACCACTGGATTCACTCCCTTTGAGTTGGTCTATGGGAAAAAGGTCCTATTGTTTATTGAATTTGAGTACAATACCTTGAGTAAAGTAGCTCAGTTACACTTGTATCTCACTTCAACCCAATATGAAAGGTTGCTCCAACTCAATGGTCTAGATGAATTCAGAATGCAATCTCTCCTACACGCTGAGGTAATCGAACTACAAAGCAAGATTTGGCATGACAAGCACATCAGAGAAAGTACTTTCCGAGAAGGAGATTGGACCATGTTATATGATTCTAGATTTAAGGATTTTAAGGGGAATTTGATGACAAGATTTTTGGGTCCCTATCTAGTAGAGAAGTGTCATCAAAATGGGTCTATTCAAATTAGAACCATTGATGATGAATGGATTCCCTTACTTGTCAATTGTCATAGGTTACAATTGTGCAAGAAACCTTTTTCCAAGGAAGAGTTTGTCATTTTAGTCAGCGAGAGTTAAATGTGATTAGAAGGCTCATAGATCTAGTCCACCAAAATACTAAAAAAAAAAAAAATATGAGGGCCTAGATGAAAACCTCCATGAGGCATCTGAGGCCCACTCCTGAGTTAAAAACCTCTCTAAGGAAACCTAAGAGCAAAAAATAAAGGGGAAAAGAAAAATAAAAGATCCGCGGGTGAAAACCTCCTCTAAGATTTCTAGGGCAGACATGCTACCTCAAAAACTCTACAAAGGTAACCTACTTGTCTCAAAAAAATAGAGGAAAGAATAAAAGAGAAAATAGAAACACATGGAAGAAGCTCTTACACCATTTCTTCTAGCATTCATCTTCTTTTACGGGACTACACATAGTTGGAATATTTTATGGCCATGGACTAGAAGGCTATGTTTCCTCTAGTAAATTATAAAGGGGGATCCTCCAATGATTTCTTCATCACCCATCCATTCCATTTAGACAAAATTTGCTCAAATTTTCCACTTTGTCATACCTCTAAAAAACACAGAAACACTTGTTTTGTATTCCTCCGACATCTACACCACTTCCTCGTGACTCTAACATGGTCCTCATGACCTGTCATCACTTCCTCTCAGTACCAACATGCAATATGAAGACTCCAAGGGAGGATTAAATGACTACTACAAGGAGAAAACACCTCTTCTAGCAGTTTGTGAAGTCACAATAGAAATCCCTGAGATCCTTTTTTTTGACCCATAAAACTCATGATGGAGCCATATCTACAACTAGGAAGGGACATGTCGTCCTCAGGAAAGAATTCCACCAGCAACACAACAGCTTATACATTGAGGAGGCACTTGCAAACACACACAACAAAGTTGTAAGTCAAGGTATCATCAAGTTATGAAGACATGCACAAGAAATAAGAAAAAGATTTAACTCCCTCTGAGATCATCATGTTATATGGCCCAGATATACCATTCAATTATCTCAAGAAATTCAATCCATAGGTAGGCTCAAGTATGGAAATCCTCACCTCTTCCATATCCATAAAATGACTAAAATGTGTAATTGTTGAGAAAGGAGTTTTAATGGGTTGGAGGTGGCCAATGGACTTGGCCACCCTCAGCTAGTAAATTTAATTTTCTATTAGTCACTCACACGGCATGGCGATGTCAACTCAAAGTGAGGTAGTGTTCACGAAGCATGGGGTTATAATCATGAGGAGAGGGGAAATTATTGCAAGGAGTGGGGACAACTATCCATAAATGGAAATTTGTGTATATGCCATGTCACCAAAGCACTCCGATCCTTTTCAACAAAGAGAATATTATTTATTGCACTCGACTTCATTTGCACATTTGTTCATTTCAAAAAAAATACTTAGAGGAAGGATAAGCTATTATTATCAGACCACCTAGGGTTCCACCGAGAAGTTTTAATCTCTGTTTGCAAGTGCTACAAGAGGAAGCTATAGGAAGGGTTGAGATGCTACATGAGGGCCAAGAAGGAGCTACAAGAGGAACTGAAGGGTGAAAGGGAGCCACAGTGACCAAAAATTGTCCCCAATCCCTCATACACACACAGATATATTTTGAAAAGAAGTAAGTGGCATCCGCCTTCTTTGTTTTCCATCAGCTTGCATGAGAATTCTACCTAAAATTGATAGCCTGTAGTAGATAATTGAGCAGCAGGAGGTATTTCTGAAAATTGTTGTGGGTAGAAGCAGAGAAAAAGAGTTTGTTTGATATCAATTCTAGAATCCTTCTCCTTCACTGATAAAAAGGATTTTAACATTGTTTCCACAACTTAGAGTGCTTTAAAAAAATATCTTCCACACCTAAGTAACAGTAAGGAGGAGAAGTATAATAAATGAGAGGACGTTATAACAGAAGAGAATCCACAAACACTAAGATGATTCACCGACACCCCCATGTAGTGAATATATTTAGAATACACCAATGTTTGGGTTTCTTTGAATTGATAAAAGGATATTATGATGATACCACTCATGAGTTTTCCATGGTGCTACATCCTCAAGGGGAAAATAGTGCCACTATTGTTTTCAGAGGATTGGCCATCTCATTAACTCCTGAAACCATAAGTAGAGCGGCCATCTTGCCCTTGTGGGTTTGATGGAGCAAAGAGGAGGATTCAGTAAGTGTGAAAATTAGGAATAACTCATTCATTCAGAAAGAGAAGCCCATAGAAGATAAGAATGGAGTAGGAAGAGAAATCCTACCATACCCTTAGGATGAGGTGGCTTATCACATCCTCATATATATATATATATTATATTATATATATATATATTGAAGGGGGATTAAGTGTTGTATATGCCTATCATTTTATATTACTTCATGAGTTAAGATTCAAAGTGAAATTGCCTCTCCCTCAAAGACTTAGTGTTCCCCATTTCCATCTGCACTCAATCATTGAAATGAGCCAGAAGGTGAGGGAATGAAAGCATCAACACTGAGCCCACCATGGCCTCATCAAGTTAATTATGATGGATGCTTTGAGCCACTTAAGTAACCCTATCCTTTGGACTGATTTTGTGGACATGGACAGGGATAGCATCATTTAAAACCAAGCCATCACACCTGGAGAAACACCAGCTTCTAGCACTGGAGGTGGGGGAGGAAAAATACAAGAAGAAGAGGTAGGGAGAACAAAGGAATAAGAAGCAGTATGAAAAAAGGGAGAAGAAGTAGATCTTAAGGAAGAAGAAGAAGGGAAACAAATAGAAGAAAAAGGAGGGCCTAATAATCCTTATAAATCCCAAGGAAAAGAGAAGCAAGGACGTCAAATAAGTTTTTCTCTAGAGAATGTAGAACAAGAAGTGGCTGCCACATTGGCCACATTGAGCACTCCTATCAAGCCCAAAAGGAGGCAACCAAGGTAAGGTCCCCTATATTTCAAAACAAGGAAAAGCACCTGGATCAGGCAGGGGAAACCATAGCCTCCTTTAGAGGTCCCTATCACTATTGAGGAGTCACCCAGTAAAAAGGGAGAAGTGGGGGCTAGTGAAGAAAAATTGAGGAGATTACCTCTCTTAAGGGAAAAATAAAACCACTTGTGGAATATGAGAGAAGGGCCACCACCAAGTTAGTGACCTTCAAGAAAACCAAGAAATAAGCTTCCCTTGAGCAAGCCAAAAAAGAGGAGTTATAGGAGAAATAGGGGCAGCTACAGGAGAAACAGGGGCAACTACAGGAGAAACAAAGAATGCTATAGGAGCATAAAAAGAATCTATAGGAAGGAGAGGCCGCCTTAAAATAAGATGAAAAACACCTCCAATGGCTTCAATAACTTGATCTACATCCCATTGTAGGGTCCTATTACAAATTTATCGAGGGAGGAAGGATCATACCTTAAAATTTTGTAGTTCCACTCCTCTATGAGATGGAAATAGAGAGAGGTAGAACACATAGGTGGATGCAAATTGCCAATCTAAGAATGTAGAATATGTGGGCCTCATCGAGGATAAATTCACTAAAATGGGTAAGGAATTTAGTGATTTTAGAATAAGAGAGTCAATTATGAGGGAGCAGCTACAGACAGAAAACACAAGGTTGGGAGAGTAGTTTCAAGAGAAAGATACACAACTTGCCACTATGGCAAGTCTCTCTATGGAAGCCATACGGTACAGGAAACTATCAAAATCCTATGCGCTTTTCCTCAAGGAATAGTGATTTCAATTCCAAATTAAAATACTAGCATAGTATGGATCTTTTCCTTTTCAAGACTATAGGCAGTTTATTGAGTTTTGCAAACAAGCTAGTATGGAAGATAAGCAAAGGTAGTTGAATTCTATATGCACAATTTCATTCTAACATATCTAAATTTCTGGGATCCCAATTCAATATTGGAAGACATGAAACTAATGGCATTATCACTTGTTTGAATCATGAAGAGGCATGGGATAAAGAAGTGCAAAAAGTAATGACGAAAGAAGAGAAGGAACCCTTATATATTAGAGAAGAGCTAGTAAACCCTAAAGTTGTCATCAACAATCATAACCTTATTGCCTTAGATCATGTTTTAGCACCTAGATACATAGAAACACAAGAGAAAGCCATTCTACATTTTGGCGAAACTTTTAGGATTCAGGAACATAGAGTCTACAAGCTTGTCAGAGAAGGTGTATACCTTACATCACAATCTACAAATCAAAGAGTATCACTCTCCTAAAAGGCTAAGGAATGCCTTGGAAAGAACCCCATTATACAAAATAATCATGCAAAGACTGAAAATCAAATGGATAGGACTCAAACTCAGTCCGCCTTTGTTGTTGGGCTTACAAGAAGAAGGGAACCAAGCAAAGGAACAAAGGGTATGGACAGAGATAGAGACAAATGTAGGTTTTTATCCACAGGTGGGTACACTAACTTAGGTGCCTTGGGATGTCAGATATGCCACTAGGGTCATGCATGAGATTCACGTGGATGACTAAGTTGATCAGAGGATGAGAAACACCTTCAGGGGGGGTGATGATGAGTCTCATCAATAGGTATACCCTAAAGTTTATAATGTTATCTTTCAGCCTGAAAACTATCCTTTTCTCAAATTTATTACATTTTTTATTTTAATATTCTTAGAAAGAAGAGTAAAATGTTTTTTCATAATATGTGGCCTAATGTGATAATTTCAGAAAAAAAAAATAAAAAAAAAATAAATAAATAAATAAATAATAAATAAATAAATAATAAATATAAATAAATAATAAATAAATAAATAAATAAATTAATTATTAATTATTAATTAAAAAATTAAAAAAAAAAAAATTAAAAAAAAAAAAAAAAAAAAATATAATAAATAAATAATTAGGTATTTACTATGCAGGGGCCTGATGAATACAAATTAGGAGGGAATCTAGGGAGGCTTGTCGACCTCCTTAATTCTCTAACTCGACTTGAGATCACCAAATCCTTACTCACAAGCTCAAATTCACTAACAACTGAGTAACTCCAAATGCATGAGAAGCTCAAGGAGGACAAGATCCACAATTTTTTAGATCAAGGAGGAAATCACTCCTATTTTCAAGGGATTTTCTATCATCTAACCTTTTGTATAAATAAGCGAGCTGAAAGGCTCATTAGGATTTGAATTTTTTATTCAACTAGGAGTAGCTATTGATCCCAAGGCTTCACATTGTCATTGTTAACTTTCATATGATTTATGAGACTATTTTTTTCTGGTAATGAGAAGTTGGTTATTAAGTTGCATTTGAGCTAGTGTTAGAGGGTTGAAACCCTTGGGTTTGGGCGCAATCCAAATGCATTGTTCCCTCTTTTGTATTTCTATCTTGTTCTTATTTTAAATCATTTCATGTCTTCCTTTCATTGCAGTAGATGTTAAGCTATTAAAATATGTGATCGTGGGCTTCCCTATCACCTCTCTTGTGGGAGAATGGTTGGAAATATTTACAATCTCAGTCCAAAAACATTTTGTTTATTATTTCTTGGAGACAAATAGATGTTAGTTGTCCTCTTCATATTTACTTTATGCAACTTAAGAGTTATTTCAATGACCAAAATAGTGTTCTCGCATAGAATAAGTGTTATTTAAATTCAACTCGTTTTTTCCATCATAGTTTATATCACTATGCTAATGATTAATTGATGCATACATGTGACTAGTTGTAGGGTTATGTTGATATGTAGGGGAGAGTACCGTGTGCATCTCCACTAATACTTCTCAATCTTCTCCTTTCACCCTTCAATTCTTCGACCAAAACTTTGTTTCCACAATCACTCTATTTAGACAACTAAGGACACTGTGGGCATTCATCTTAGTGCAAGAGAGACCTTTGAGAGGTCCTAGGCTTGGCTAGGAGGCTTCCCCAACTTTCCTTCACTTCCTCCCACCTTCATCCACCTCTTTGTGCCTTCAAAACACCATGTCCACCTTAAAAATTCTCTTGGAACCCCTCCTGTAGAAATATAGGTCCTCCTGTAGCAATACAGGACCTCATGTAGCAGCACGTAGAGTCGCCATGTATCACCACTTTCCTACATATGTCTTTCTCCCCACTTTAATCTTATCTCAATCAAGAAGAACAATGACCGCAACTTGTGATTCAGGGACCAAGAGAAGCTCCTAGACCACTCCCACCACCTCTTTTTCTCACTGCAAAACAGGGTAGAATTAGTGTTTTTCTCCATTCACAAGCATGATACAAGTTAGAAGTCTGATTTTCAAGCAAATGTGAAGTAGATCAATTATACATGGAAATAGGTTACTAATTTGATGAATTATGAAAGATAGAGTAGCTTTAGTTTTACATGTAGATTAGCCCTTTTTCTTATGTAATGTTAACTAGCATCTAAAAATTGAACAATGGAATTTTCATTTTCATAGTTAAGAATCAATTTTCAATTTTCATTTCACTATAGTTGAGTTGGAGGAATGGTCTTTGAACACCTTGATCTAATGTCATGACTAGGGGTGGCATGAGTAGAATCTTACCTACTTTTCATATAGCAATATCACCTCTAAGTTTGCATGAACCCTGGGTTGATAATTTGAGTTGAGGAGCCCCTGGGAGTTGTAACACTCTTGGTGCAACACCAAGGCTCACCAATACCTACTGAAGATGTTGTCTACAAACATTTTGAATGAGGGTTAGCCTATTATTCATTGATTATATATCATTTATTTTTGGAATAATTGGTGACAACTGTGATGAATTATATTTGGAATATGTGTGTGTGTGTGTGTGTGTGTGTGTGTGTGTGTGTGTGTGTGTGTGCGTGTGTGTGTGTGTGTGTGTGTGTATTTATATATCATTTAAGCATGAGAAGAATTATGGGTTCATCCATCTAGGTCCATAATTAAGTCTTGTGATATGAAAAGATAATTCCATTCTAATATGCACTCTTAACTTGGCTCGAGGAGGTTCCATTGTTACTATAGATATCTTGATATATAGCAAAAATGGGAGGGTTATTCATCAAGCAGTTGATCATGAGCCTAGTATAGAGCATGGAAGCATTGAGAATAGGGGTGGTTTTCTCTCAAACATTTCAAAAGTTGTGCTGAGAGTAAATGAGAAGCTTTTAGTTTCTCCAATTTTCATAGATATAAGTCTTGAAACATATATTTAGTTAGGTCTTGATGTGAAAGAATGGGATGTCAAATTAGAAATGTAGTTTCCAGTTCTGGTCAGTAATGTTTATGGAAGGTGATGGATAATCAAGAAGCTATCAATTTTGTTAGTAAGATTGGTGATTGAGATATAGTAGCAAATAAATTAATAGTAGAAGCTTTGAAACAAGAAATCAAGGATGATTATATCAAGAGAATCATAAATATAAAGGCAAGTGATAGCCTATTAGCACCAATAAATAAGAAGCACACGTTGTAAAAGACATAATGCTATTTAAAAGACAAAATGGGACAGTGAAGATTTAGTGTGTCAAATTCTCTTGAGACTTTATCCATAACTTATCACCAATTATATATTAAGGAAAGTGGTTCTAAAATCCAAGGCTTGCAATTAGCAGTCAAGAACATAAAGCAAAAGATAAATGCCTCAAGGAGAGAGAAATAATTTTGGCAATGAGAGGAGTGAGTTTTTTCTTGAGCCTAAAAGGTCATTTTTTGTAATTATTTTTGAATGAGGGAACCATTCATTAGATTCACCTCTCAATGTAGATGAGACTTGGTTTCTCTGTAATTTCTTTGTATTTGATTCTTGTGTTGTACACTATTTTATTCCTAATTATGAGTGTAATCTTTGCAGGTTGGAGCCTTATATATTCAAAGATTAACAAAATATAGTTTGTATTACAAAATTCTTGTATTATTTCTAGTTTTGTGTAAAGTAGTTATGTAATGAATAGAGTACAGCGAAAGAATTTTGAGTTTTTCTAATCCTTTTCCATGTACCATTTGAATACATATTTCAAATATTACCTTTCATTGTTATTTTGTTGGATTCATTATTTGGTTCATAATAAACCATGTTTCTTCATCTCATATTAACAATGACTCCCTTACTTAATGTTAAGTATAAGATTTAATATCTTTCTCTTTTTCTTCCACATTACATCATCAAGATTTGTCCTCTACACTTTGAGACTTGGTACCCAATGGAAAGGCCCTTGTTTTAAGAGATTTCTAGTGTTTGTATCCCATTTTACTGCCATTTTTCTTCAACCCTATTTTTCATCCACTTTAGAGTTTAAATATAGAATTATGAGCTTTATGAACAAATTGCTACTTAGTAACAGTGAGCAACCAATTATTATTGATATTTGAGGGTTACCCCCTTTGGCCCAAGAACCATCTTGAGTCTAAAAGTGGGTCAAAGATGCCTTGACATAGTTCCTAAATATCCAAGAACATCTCAAGGAATAACAATATCTATCAAACATGTTTTTGAAACTAAATCCCTCCTTGGGAAGAGCCAATTACTTCATTTGTCCCCTTTAGGTGCTACAATTATCAATCTATTTGCAACAAAAATGCATTCTTGGCTTCATATACCAATCAAAGATGACTAATTTACAAGGATCATGTATAATTGGCATATAATAGGTGAAGCATGCTAAATATATTCTAATAGATAAAATGAGTTTTATTGGAAGAAATTTGTTAATAAAAATTGATGCTTGAATTTGTGAATCTTTCCCAAAAAAAAAATTATTATTCCTTGAGGATCAAAGGTAAATCATAAGATATGACCTTTTATATGCATGTGAAGGTCTTGCAAAAGAATTATGAAACTCATTCATAATTTTTATGACCCTTTATACAATATTCAATTATAATAGACAAAGAGTGATAATGAAATGTTACAATCATTTGTGACTAATTAATGTTGTGGATGCAATTCCAACTATAAAAGATTGGAAATTACTTTTAACTATTGCATATAAATTTTTAGATGTTTCCACTCAAGAGTTATTTGATAGGCCCATATCATTATTTTTTGTGAAAAGCAATGATGTACAAATTCAAAATAAGTAATGTTTCATATACCTAGATCACTCCATTGTACCTAATGTTTGTTATAAGAGTAAGAAGCAATTATTTTGTTAATGTAGATGAGAAAGAATTGGAATTTGAGTAGTTTAGGGTAGTTGGAGTTAGGATGATACTTGATTCAAACATATAAATTGATGTAGAACTTGTCAATGTGATGTGAGTGCACCAACCCCATGTTTTTCCAAACTTAGAGGGGCCATGTAAATTTTATAAGAGATATTTTATTTATGTACAAATTAGGAACATGGATTGTGATTTTCTAGGTGTCCCATTTCCATTATGTTGAGTTGTCAGTTTTTTTTAGTACAGGCCAAGTAGGCCTTTGTGAATGCAACAGGTGTAGGGTAGGAAGATATGCTTTGGGTAGATGTCCCAATCTTAGTGTTTTTGTTGAGATATTTTTCTAGTCTATGTTTTTATATGTATTTGTTTGTATGTGATATGTAGAGGAGAGGTTTCCTGAAATTAGAAGTTTAATGAATTTGGAAAAGAAGAAGCTCCCAATAAATTTAAGAAGGTATTTTTGGACAAGCGGATCATAAGGCTCATGTACATAATTCCTGGTAATGGTGAATTTTGAATTTCTCTGTATACCTTTGTTTTACTTCTCTGCATAATTATATTGTAAATGTAATTTTGTTGATTTAAATGTTAGATAAGGGAACCCCTAAATCATTTCAACCTTTGTATATCATTGAAAGAAATTTAAATGGAGGAGGTAGTGTATCGTTAAAGAGCATCAATTTCCAGAGAATACAATATTTTGTGTGATCAAATTTTTTGTCTAGGTATAGTTCAATGAATGTATAACTAAAATTCATGCCCATGTTCAAAATTAATGCCTAGTGGGTTAGTATCGTAAATCCTATACTAAGTTGGGAGCACCCCGTCCTTAATAAGAATCGAACGAAGTCTTGAATGAATCTCATATCATTATCTTTGGGTCTGTTTAGTTAATCCCAATGTTAAGTCCATGGGGATTGTGAATTTCTCCAAACTAGGGGCATATGGTCATATAGCATGCGAAGTTGTGAGTGTCTGGGCATTAATTATTATTGTTGAAATCGATAATCATTGGAATGGAGAGGTCTGCACACTATTCCTTATGAGGATGATTTTCATGTGAGTTAATTCAATGTTATATCAATAAATAAGGCACCATCGTAATGAATCTGAGAAATTGAAGGGTCCAATGCCTGCGTGAAGATCAAGGAACTGGGAATCGAACTAATATTGGATGATTCATTTGTCTTTCACTAAACTTTGTAGTGAATTTATCCTTATTCGGGGTGATAACCTTTTGGTTTAGTTGACATTGAAAGAGTCATGCCTTCGTGCTTTAGTTAAACAAATGCACAAGGAAGGGGGCTTGCACCAGTCGACGTGAAGTATTGTAGGTGGAGACTAATTGATCAGAGAATGACAGTAGTTGGGAGTGTGTAGAGAGAGATCGTTCAGAAGACAAGGCCGACCTCTAACCTCATAGTCAAGGTTGACCTCCGACTTGCTTCGAGTAGGGCCCACAAAAGAAATATGTGTGTATCATTGGGCATGTTTACAAGGAGCCTTAATCCATCCACATGTAGAAAGAGATGGATGGAAATGGAACCACTCCCATAATTAAGGAAGGCATTTCCTATTGGTGTTAAATAGAGATTAGGTAAAAGGAAGGGCCAACATCGGAAAAAGGGAAAGTCCTAGGCATATAGAGTAGGCCACTGAAAAGGCCCTGCTATCACAATGGTGCTCTTGAAGCCATAAAATAAATTATGTATAAACCTAGAAGTTTACATATAAAACCTATGACATACCTATTAGTAAGATTTGATAATAGTGTGGAGGTTCCATTAGGTGAGTCATTCCTTCAAAATGTTCTTATTAGACTTATTAAACAAGATAACACGAAACATTTTCATTGAATCTTGCTTTGGGATTAACAATCCATTAGTCATAATGATTCGCATTATACAAATCCACTATTAATAGTAAAATACAAGAGGGTTAAGTATGACCTTTACTATAATATACAAGTTAAAAGTTTGAATGGTCTTTCAATTCAACCTCTTTTCTCATATAATCAATGTAAAGTTGGAAATCTAATAAATCACTATAAAAAATAATATTGAAAAAGATAGAATAAAATTAATCATTATTTATTTTATATGCATCTGTTTACTTTTTAATTATTCACTTTCTTTATCATTACACATTATTGATGGTTATTTTTCATTTTATTTTTTATATAATGTTTCAGATAATTTTTTAATTTTTTAAATTATAAATGATAGGATAGTAAATTTCGATAACATAAATATCTTAGTAAATTTCAAGAATATAAATATCTTAATTTAGTATAAATTTTATATTGAATATGGAATTTAAATCTATATATAGTTGTTTTCTAGTTAAAGTAATTTAGGTAGCTAGTCCTGAATGCATTGAATGTTAAATAAAATTCTAAAGAAATTGTCAAATCAAAAGTGGGGAGAGTCATCAATGACTTTTATTTGTGAATGCATTGTTATTTATGGAAAATTAAGCGATCAGAATTATGAATGTTGAATAAAATTCTAAATTGTCAAATCAAAAATGGGGAGAGTCATCAATGGTTGCTATTTGTGAATGCATTTTTATTTATGGAAAATCAAGTGACCTGTAGTTATGCATGTTTAATAAAATTCTAACTAAGTTGTCAAAACAAAAGTGGGAGAGACATCAATTATTTCTATTTGTGAATGCACTGTTATTTAAGGAAAATCAAGCAACATGTAATTATGAATGTTGAATAAAATTCTAACAAAGTTCTAAAATCAAAAGTGGGGAGGGTTATCAATGATTGGTATTAGTGAATGCATTGTTATTTAAGGAAAATCAAATGATGTGTAAATTTTATGAATGTTGAATAAAATCATAGTTAAGTTGTCCAATCAAAAGTGGGGAGAGTCATCAACGATTGTTATTTGTGAATGTACTATTATTTAAGAAAAATCAAGCCACCTATAATTGTGAATGTTGAATAAAATTCTAACTAAGTGGTCAAATAAAAAGTGGGGACAGTCATGAATCATCAATGGTTACTATTTGTGAATGCACTGTTATTTAAGGAAAATCAAGCCACCTGTAATTACCAATTGGGATGATTCATTTGTCTTTCACTAAACTTTGTAACGAACTTATCCTTATTTGGGGTGATAACCTTTTGGTTTAGTTGACATTGAAAGAGTCGGGCCTTCGTGCTTTAGTTAAAAAAATGCATAAGGAAGGGGGTTTGCACCAATCGACGTGAAGTATTGTAGGTGGAGATGAATTGATCAGAGAATGACAGTAGTTGGGAGTGTGTAGAGAGAGATCGTTCAAAAGACAAGGCCGACCTCTGACCTCATAATCAAGGTCAACCTTCGACTTGATTCGAGTAGGGCCCACAAAAGAAATATATGTGTATCGTTGGGCGTGTTTACAAGGAGCCTTAATCCATCCACATGTAGAGAGAGATGGATGGAAATGGAACCACTCCCATAATTAAGGAAGTCATTTCCTATTGGTGTTAAATAGAGATCAAGTAAAAGGAAGGACCAACGTCGGAAAAATGGAAAGTCCTAAGCATATAGAGTAGGCCACCAAAAAGGGTCTGCTATCACAATGGTGCTCTTGGAGCCATAAAACAAATTATGTATAAACCTAGAAGTTTACATATAAAACCTATGACATACCTATTAGTAAGATTTGATAATAATGTAGAGGTTCCATCAGGTGAGTCATTCCTTCAAATATTCTTATTAAACTTATTAAACAAGATAACAGGAAACATTTTCATTGAATCTTGCTTTGGGATTAACAATCCATTAGTTATAATGATTCGCATTATACAAATCAACTATTAATATTACAATACAAGAGGGTTAAGTATAACTTTTACTATAATATACAAGTTAAAAGTTTGAATGACCTTTCAATTCAACCTCTTTTCTCATATAATCCATCTAAAGTGGGAAAATCTAATAAATCACTATAAAAACTAATATTGAAAAAGATAGAATAAAATTAATCATTATTTCTTTTATATGCATCCGTTTCCTTTTAATTATTCACTTTCTTTATCATTACACATTATTGATGGTTATTTTTCATTTTATTTTTTATATAATGTTTCAGATAATTTTTTAATTTTTTAAATTATAAATGATAGGATAGTAAATTTCGATAACATAAATATCTTAGTAAATTTCGAGAATTATATTAATTTAGTATAAATTTTATATTGAATATGGAATTTAAATTTGTATATGGTTGTTTTCTAGTTAAAATAATTTAGGTAGCTAGTCCTGAATGCATTGAATGTTGAATAAAATTTTAAAGAAGTTGTCAAATTAAAAGGGGAGATCAATGATTTTTATTTGTGAATGCACTGTTATTTATGGAAAATTAAGCGATCAGAATTATGAATGTTGAAGAAAATTCTAATTCAGCTGTGAAATCAAAAATGGGGAGAGTCATCAATAATTCCTATTTGTGAATGCATTGTTATTTGTGGAAAATCAAGTGACCTGTAATTATGTATGTTTAATAAAATTCTACCTAAGTTGTCAAATCAAAAGTGGGGAGAGTCATCAATGATTTCTATTTGTGAATGTACTGTTATTTAAGGAAAATCAAGCAATATGTAATTATGAATGTAGTAGTCTATAACGCGACTTTTTGAAAGCCTTTCCGGCGGATTTTTCCGGTCAAAATCCTGCAGCAATTCGTTGGAATCCCAAGTTTAATAGCTAGTTTCTGCACAATCAATGGCTCCCAGGGGTTTTTCAGGGTGCTGAATCCAAATATGCAGTTTAAAAACCATTTTAACTGCTAAAAATCGAGATTTAACCTCATTTCTTCCACCGGATTCCGTCACCGGAATCTCCAAAAAGTCGCATTATAGACAACTCCATTATGAATGTTGAATAAAATTCTAACAAAGTTGTCATATCAAAAGTGGGGAGAGCTATCAATGATTGGTATTAGTGAATGCACTGTTATTTAAGGAAAATCAAGTGACGTGTAAATTTTATGAATGTTGAATAAAATCCTAGTTAAGTTGTCAAATCAAAAGTGGGGAGAGTCATCAACGATTATTATTTGTGAATGTACTATTATTTAAGAAAAATCAAGCCACCTATAATTATGAATGTTGAATAAAATTCTAACTAAGTTGTCAAATCAAAAGTGGGGAGAGTCAGGAGTCATCAATGATTGCTATTTGTGAATGCATTGTTATTTAAGGAAAACCAAGCCACCTGTAATTACCAATTGGGAAAATCAAGCCACCTGTAATTACCAATTGGCGATCCGTAAGGAGATAGACTTTCACTCCTACCAAATAGCTTTGAATTTTTAGCCATTTGTTTCCTTAAGTCCAATAAATATAAACTCGTTGTCAAACAAATAACATTGTTATTTAAAGAAAATCAAACCCCTGTAATACCTCTAGATTTTTAACCATTTCTTTCCTTAAATCTAATGATGTAAACTCTTTGCCAAACAAAAACAGAGGATTTTAACCATTTCTTTCCTTAAATCCAATAAATATAAACTCTTTACCAAAAA
The DNA here is from genome assembly GCA_000404065.3 of Pinus taeda. NCBI lineage: Eukaryota > Viridiplantae > Streptophyta > Pinopsida > Pinales > Pinaceae > Pinus > Pinus taeda. Next base: position 103,763 of record APFE031147405.1, on the reverse strand, counting down.
AACAAAATTAAACATACTCTGAGCCAAAATACCTTGTCACTGATTATTTATAAAACCACATAATTAATATATATTTTTAATATTATAAAATAAAAATATGGTCCCACTTTTGTTTTCCCCAAAGTACCTTAACATTACACCTCCTTGAAAACACTAAAAGGAGGAGGAGTTGCTCGGAAAGTTATGGAAATTCCGGTCATATTTAGAGAGAATCTGGCAAGAATTTTTGTAAATCCACGTTATAGTTGTTAAACTTCAAAATTTTAGGTGTCCTAGACGTTTTTGATGGTGCTGAATACAATTCCACCATCAAAAACACGATTCAAACACTGCCTCTACAAAATTATTTGAAATTTTTTTGCCAAATCCCAACAACTTTGACTGTGCAAACCAATTCCTCTATCTAGTTAAACGACTCCCATACAAATATAACGTATACTTAATAACACTAAACCACATCAAATAACTTCCATACACATGCGCAACTCATGGCCAATTACAAAGGTTGAAGGTCGGTTCCGGCATGCAAAACGCTTTTCACCACGCACTCCACGACACATGCCTTTGCCATCTATCCTACGATTTATCATTACTAACACCGCCCCCCTTACAATACGTTATTCATTTACTTCAACTTATTTAAGAGCTGACGTTGGCAACCTTTCCTTCTCTTTCTGCTCCCATCGTACCGGCCTCCCCGAAAGTTGGTTAGGAGAGCGAAGTTCTAACTTTTTAAATTAATTTATTTAATTTATCATTATTAGAGCGTGGTAAAAACAATCACTTAAATTAATTTGGTTTAATTTATTTGAGTTATAGTGTATTTTTTACTATAAAAATGTAATTATGAAATTTAATATTTAAAATGTTTTTTATATTTAAAATCTGTATGGTAGGTAATTGTTTTATGTTATTTATTTAAAATGTGTGGAGGGTTATTTTTGGAAAAATTTATATAAATTTTCTATTAAAAATGGTTATGTTGGGATTATTTATCTTTTGAGGGTTTTAATCCAATAATCTTTTTGATTTGTTTGAATAAGCTTTTTAAGGTGTTGAAATATGTTGAAATATTGTGTTTTTGTACAATATGGTAATATGGCAATAGAGTTTATATGAAGAGAACTCACTCATCTTGATTTTAGAAAGAAACATTATTTGTTTATTTGAAAAAAGTTTATATTTTCCCCAGAAACAATTATATTTTTAGATTCAAAGGTATAAAGTTTTATTATGGTTATTAGTTTCGTTAACACCATGTTAACATTTTAGTCTCTCATATATATATATATGTATATATACTCTTTGTTGTGTGTAATCTGAACAAACCAAAAACCAAGACAAAATATCTCTTTTTTTGTATATTTTTTCTATATGCTTCATGCAAAATTAATAAATCATGAACAAAAAGAAAACTTGCATTTTGTAAGTAAGTTAACTATGATCTAACTATGATATTGTTAAACTTTGGATCTATTTTTTCCCTTAAATTTTCACTTGTTTTTGTGTATGTTTGTGTTAAAAAAAATTGCAAGAAAAAATAAGAGTTAGGGTAAACACATACTTGTAAAAAGAATCACCTCTTTCATAATTGTTAATATATATTTTGCATTAGCTTTCTCAATTGAAAGCTTTATTAAAACAGAATTCTTGAGTTAAAATCTTTATTTCATTAAGTTACTTTCTGAAAAGAGTCCAACTTTAAGTTATAAGATTATTTTATTATAAAGTATATTTCACATAAATTATAAAAAAAAAAAACCACTATAAATTAAGCTCTCTTTTTTTTTCAAGTTGCTTTTTGCATGATATTTTTTTTTATAAGTAATTTCATTATAAAAGTGATTCTCATTTATTTCAAAAAAAATAGGTGACTTCATGTAGAAATGTCTTATTTTTAAAATTGGGCTTACAAAAAAAGTTAAAGAAGGAGAAAAACATCAACCTTATTGTGTATTTATCACCATGCATACCATCATGACACTTCTAGTGAGATTATAGGAAACGTTAAAGAAGGAGGGGAAAAATTAATAAACCTTATTGTGTATTTATCACCATGTGCACCATCATGATGCAAAAGCATCAATCCTAGGCAATCTATTTTGTCTATACCAAATAGGTCACAAAATTCTCCAAGGGGAAGAAATTCACTCAATTGAGATCTGTGTAAAAATAACATTAGCAATTTTGAAGGTCGAGATTCTAGAAGAATCTAGGACAGTTATTTTGTCAATTGGTTTTAGCGAACTAATATTTTTCCTTTATATGGCCTTACATAGATGTAAGAAGTTTCTAGATGAGATGTTGGGTAGTTTTTAATAATAATGGATAGATGCACATTTACTCTAGGTTTGTTAGAAGATATTATGTCCAAAGTAAATATTTGAAAAAAAATAAAAGTTATGAGGCAGATAGATAGAGCCTAGAAAATGGGATTAGGGCCTTGAGTTAGAGTAATATTATCTCATGGAGGAGCACGAGTACTCTGCAAAGAATGTAACCTCCCTCTATATGTACACTTACATGAAAATAATTGAATCTAGGGTATTAACAATTATTTCCAACATTTCGAGTCCCTTGTTTGAACCTATGGATTGCTCCCTTGAATGGGTGAGTGTATTTGTATTAATGCCAAGTTGTTGTTTGTGTGTATTTCAATTGCATGTATGGTTTGTATTCTATTAAAGTTAAACACAAATTCCAAGTACCCAAATATGTAGAGGACTAATTTGGAAATCACTATGTGCATAAAACAGTAGCGAGATTTGTTGAGATTTTTGTGTGTTTGATGATGTTGTATTGGTAATGTTTCCATTGAATGCCAAATCACATGGGAGGTCGAACAAAATAATTTAAATCAAAATTAGAAAAATAAACTTTAAGCAAATGCGAGCTAGGGAGTTTATTGGTCAAAGTTCTGCTAACTCACCATGAAAGCTATTAAGGGACAACATTTAATCTTCACCAATACACAATAAAGTATTTGTTTGAGGTCATGGTTCTAGGAGAGGTAGAATTCACATCATTTCAAAAATGTGTGGGCCAAAAGGGAGATATTTAGCACCTGATGAATTGACATTTGTCGAACTCCATTGATTGCATCATAGTTGTTAAAATGGTCCATTGGGCAATAAGAGGTTCAGTCAATATCAAGCCATATTGGCACCCATGCAGTCAGCACCATTGATCTCCATCTCATAACCACAACCATTGAATCACCAAATTTAAGCATGGACGTCGAGGGAGAGTGGGACATCACTAAGGTCATGGTGTAAGAGAGTTAGGGAAAATGCCTTGGGGCTAAGCCTAGGGACAATAGAGACTACGACAAAGTTAAGGTCGATAGAATTGGTGCATTTTTTCAGCAGAGGTTCTTTCTAGTGTCCCTGAGGAGTGAGAGGAGTTTTATAGACAAGGCGTGGAGCACTGAAGACTTTGTCCCTATGTACAGGTTAGTTAGAGAACCATGGGATGGTTTACAATTTTAAGCTCACAAGGAAAAAAAATTAGGGAAGGGCCCATCATATATTATTGAATTAAAGAAATATAGAAGATAGGGTCGAACCAGTATGGCTAAGCCTTAGACCAAGAACTAGGAATAATTAATAACATACAAGAATTTTTTTGGTGTTTAATGCACTAATGGAGTTGTGAATAACAACTACAAGAAAATAGATATGCAGACCTTATGAACACATAATGGGATGAGCCTAGCTACATTAAATAACAGCTGAGAGCTAAAAATATATATATATATATCAACCCAAAATGGCTACATCAAGTGGTATTAGAGAGTTTTTTCACTCTTTGGGGAATAATTGGTTATTTAAATCAAATATTCCAGTTAGCAAGGGGGATGAAGGAATCATTCTTGAAGAACAAATCAAAAACCAAGAACCAAGAGCTACTAAGAGAGGAAATTGGGAAAGATTGTTCTAGGAAGAGAAGATTAGGAACGGGATGGGTACCAAGAACATTTGGTGGTTGAGACAATAAATATTCTATTTACATATAAGAATAAGGAGATTATAATTGAAGGAGAAATCCGATGTAGAGGAAAAGAAATGTAGAGATCGAAGAAGAATTATCAGGATGGAACATAAAGGATTGGAGCGTACTAAAGATATTTTAGTGAGGAAGTAGAGATGAAGATAATTCAAGCAAACTGAAGCAAGGAGTGCAAGAAATTTTGAAATATCAGTAAGGGAGAAACCTCACAACTAAACTCGTCTTTAAATTTATTTTAAATTTGGCAAGAAGCTAACAAGTTTTGGTATAGCAGTAGTAATGACAGCATTGACTGTAGCCATGAGAGTTGTAACAGAGAACTAGTAGAATTATTAAGGTTTTGGCAAGAACCCTTACAAAATGGAGGCTGCAAAAGTACAAAAGTTTTCCAGATGAGGTTGGAAGTCTTCCAAGAGAAGAGAACAAGTGGATTTCTAAGGAGGTGAGAAAAGTGCAGAACCTAAAGAAGTGTAAGGATTTCTCAAGAAGGTTCCATAGGAGGGAACATAGGAATACCGAAATCCTAGGATGATGAGAAGCAGGTAAGGTATTAGGTAACAAGTGATGGAGAATACTTGTTACAGGGGCTTGATTTCAACTCATATTTAGTGAGAGAAATATCACAAAGGAGGAAGGAAGATGGCTATTGATGGTCATAGTCAAGGTTCTAAGATAAGCCATAACAAAAGGGAGGATAATGCCAAGGAAAATGGAATGAATCAAGAGGATATTGGCAAAGAGATAGTTAAGGAATTTATGTCAATTGTCTCGAGGCTAAGCCTGGGGATGAAGACTGCAACAGAGGTAAGGTCGAGAGCATTGTTTGGTTTTGTCAGCATAGGTCTAGCACTATGAGCTTAATGAATTGTCTACCTATTAGTAACAATAAGAACCCAATTGTTATTAATATTTTAGGGTTATACCCTTTGGCTCAAGATCTAGCTTGAATCCAAAAGTGGGTCAAAGATGCATTGACATAGTTTTGAAATAGTTAGGAAAATATCAAGAAATAAAATTATCTATCAAACATGTATTTGAATCTAAATCCATCCTTGAGAAGATAGATTTAACTCATTTGGCCCCTACAAGTGTTTCAATTCTCAATGAAGCATGCCAAATATATTCTAATAGATGAAATGAGTTTTATTGGAATAAATTTGTTAATAAAATTTCGTGCGTGAATTCATGAGCATTTCCCAAAAAAAAATCAATTCCTTTAGGAGGGGGTTCAGTTATATTTGTTACGGATTTTGGATACTTCCCACCTATTAGGTATAATCTTGTATATTCATGTGAAATTATTGCAAAAGAATTATGAAACTCATTCATAATTGTTGTTATCCTTGATACAATATTCAAGTATGATAGACAAAGTGATCCGGATTTAAACAGGAATGCAACAAATTACAGAGATAACCATATACACAAATATGCAGTGGAAATAATACTTCATTTCATTAATGGAAAATACTGAAATATGCTTACAATCAGAAATGGAAATAAACCAGCTAGGACGATGGTAGCTTATCTCTGAGAAGAGATGTGTGGCTATAGGTCTCTGAACTGTTCTGAACTTCTGTTACAATGAGGCTCGAAGGCCTATTTATTATTGAGAAACAATGGAAAACCCTTCACATTCCAAAACCGACCCTTAGAAGATGAAACGCCAAATTGTGGGCCCCGTTTTGGGTAAATTGGTACATCAATTTCCCGGGGTTGTAACTTTGGCATACGATCTCCGTTTGACGCGTATGATAGCTCGTTAAAAACGTCGTTTAGGGCCTCAAAACGGCTCCGGAAGTTCAAGACCCGAAAAACTGCTAAAAATAGTAAGTTGCGCTACAATTAAGGAAACTGAAAATGTTGAAATAGACAATGATGGGGGTCCAAATAGACTTGGCAGGTGGCCACCAATATCCACCTGGATCACAAAGAGTGATAAAAAAAGGTTTCAATCATTTGTAACTTATCAATGTTGTGGATGAAATTCCAAACATAAAAGAATGGAAATTACTTCTTACTATCGCACATATATTTTTGGATGCTTCCACATAAGAATTATTTGATAGGGTCATACCATTTGTTTTGTGAAAAACAATGATCGAGAAAATCACAATAAAGAATGTTTCATATGCCTAGATCACTCCATTGTGCCTCATGTTGTTATAAGAGTAGGAGGAAATTACTTTGCTAAAGTATATGAGGAAATAGGAATTTAAGTTGCTTATTATGGTTCAAGTTAGGGTGATGCTTACTTAAAACATACACTTTGATATAGAACTTGTCAATGGTGCTCTTGGATCCATTAAATAAATTGTGTATAAATCTACAAGTTTAGTTGATGAAAATTCGACATATTTTTTTAGAATAAATTGATAATAATGTGGAAATTCCACGAGATGAGTCATTCCTTCAAATTGTTCTTATTATACTTATTAAATGAGATAACACGAAACAATTTCCATTGAAACTTGTTTGGGGATTAACAATACATTAGTCATAAAGATTCACATTAAACAAATCAACTATTAATATTACAATACAAGAGGGTTAGTTATGACCTTTACTAAACTATCTCGTGTTAGGTTTAAATGATCTTCGATTTGAATCTCCTTTCTCACATAATGTATACATAAAATTGGGAAAAATAAAAATTTATTATAAGATTTAATCTTTAAATATATATATATATTATAACCAATTTATTTATATATATATATATATATAATATATATAACGAATCACGAATTGATAATTAAATATTATTAATTTATTATTATTCACTTTATTATGTATATATAAAATTGGAAAAAAATAAAAATAATAAATAAAATTAATAAAAATTACTATATAATTTAATGCTAAAAAATATACATTAAATTTAATCAATTATATATATATGACCAAACACGAATTCATAATTAAACATTATTAATTTATTATTATTCACTTTATTTCTTATATAACTTTTGAAGTTACTTTTTATTTTAATGATCTTTATTTTATAAATGATCGTATTTATGTTTTAATTTTGTATAAATTTTATATTGTTTAATGTGGATGTTTTCCAGTAGAAGTAACCTAGCTCGCTAATCCTGAATACATTGAATGTTGAATAAAAATTTTCATAGAAACTTAATAATTTTGAAGTAACATGAATATAAATTGATTAAAATTCGTTGATAATAATTAAATTTATTTATTTAAATTATAGATCTAATTATTTTATTAAGAGGTGGCCTCCAATTTAGTATGGAAGAAATGTTGTTATGGCATGTAAACATTAGTTGTTTTTGAACTTTGAGTTTTAACAATCTATGATTTTTCTCATAGTATTATTAACCCTTGGTTTTTTCCACGGTATTCTTCTCTGATGTAGTTTATTTAAAGGCATAAAATTTCAAAAATAATAATTAAACCAGTCTAAGATCCATCTTAACTCCAGATCTACCAAGTGTCGAGAGAGATCAAATCCATTTTCAGTCTAAAAGAGATTTGCACCTAAGAGATTTGACCATATCTCTTTTCACTTTAAAAGAGGTTTGCACCTAAGAAATTGATCATATCCCTTTTCACTTTAAAACAGGTTTTCACCTAAGAAATGTGACCCATCTATGTGCTTGATAAATCTAGTGTTAAAATGAATCTAAGCTAATTAAACCACTTAATTAATTTTTGGTATAATTTTTTTTATTTTATAAAATAAAATTCTTACCTAAATTTTGTTTTCCCATTAGTGAACATCATATAACTAGCACAACCACATTAACAAGTGTTGGTTATATAGGTTGAGAGACATATATCAACCATATGCACAACCAAAATATAAATGTTGTTGATATGTCTATCAAAGTTAATATTTATGATTTTTTATTTTATTTTTTAATTGAGTATCTCCAAGAAAATAATAAAACGAAAATCACAATTGAAAAACTAGTTTTGAAATACACATAATTATAGATAATAAAATCCAGTCCACCAATAGCATTAGCTATTAGTAACCTATAGTTGTTGATCTTTTCCCATAATTTTTCCAAGTATATTATAATTTTTCATGTAACATTTTTGGTTTTCCACTCAAAAATTATATTGCTTTCTTTTTTATTTTACATATTATTTTATTTAAAATAAAGCGTTGTCTTAATAAGACCTATATAAATTATTATTGATTTCAGATGGTTAGTTTATTGATTGCATGTTTTGCCCAAAACCTCTCATAAATTATAATTATGGTTTTTATTCTATAAAAGACATGAAGCTTATTAACTCCTTTGTAGTAGCCATTAATGTTCAATTCTAGACCGATCCCAAGTATTGTCAATCACAATACTATCACATGCCTATGCCTTAGCACTAGGGGAAAGATGTCTAATGTTCTGCAGGGACCAGTAGTTTTTATAGTACTAGTCCCCCCAAGCCACCAGAAATTGAGGGATTTGCAACCACCTTTTAACGAAAAATATATAACATTAACTGAAAATATATTTTAATTTATGTTTAAATTTCCCAAAATATAAATTGGGCCCACAACTATCCATAAATAGAATTTTAAAAACCAAGAGTACAAAACATCTTGTCCAAACTATAAAACAAATAAAACTATAAATCCTTCCAAAATTGTCTATTCCAAAGTACAAAATACTCATCACTTCAATCCCACTGAGCTGAACTAAAGATATGTATCCCAAATGCACATTCATACTTTCACATATAAATGGTTGATTTATGCTAGCCATAACTATTGTGTTATTAAACAATTCAACCCATTGTGTTCAATAAATGACACCCAACCCATTAAATTTCCCATTAAAACAAATTAGATCAAAGCAGATGGATCAACCATAACAAATTCCCAACCATTGGATCACATCCAAATTAATCCATATCACGCATTCAAAATTAATTGATTTCAATCCATATCAATCCTTGTTACCAATCAAATTCAAGTGCAAAAAACTATAAAAGAAGTTCAACCCTTGTTGAAGTTGCATTTATAACATTCAAACTATTCACCAGCATTGGAGACATACCATTAGAGAACATTTCACAGTATATTCAAGTTATTTATTTCAGTTTTTGCACTATTAAATTAGGCTAATTATCATAGTTTTCTTTTCAATTTCTCATAATGGTGGATCTTTTTCCAAATTGATTGAAGCTTACAAGTAGTTATTTCAAATTTACATACTGATTGATCTTTATTCTAATCCATTTCCTCTTACTTCTCTTATTGTTCTTATTGGTCATTGAATTTAAAAAGAGTACAGAGATGAACAAGTGTTCTAAAGTATCAAGAGAAAACAGTCAGCATCAATCTCTTATGGCTACTATAAACAAATGAATGACTACTATCAACAACCAAATCAAAAATTTCACTTTAAATTTTAGCTCTCAACATATTAACATTGTGTCACACTATTATTGATATCATTCTTTCCAATACCATTGCAGTTCATATTGACCATTTGCAAATGATCATGCATGAATAACATAAATATGATATATCTCATGGAATGGTTGATGTTACTTTGTGAACCACATAATTGAAACATATTCTCACCATAACTAGCTATCGACTTGTAACAAGGAACCATACTACACAACTGAAGTCTAAAATATTTATGGGGATGTAGTGTATAATATATAATAGGGTTGCCAATTGGTTATATCTTGCAGAATATTTCAAGATCCTAAAATTCTCAGATAGTTTAAACTTGTTCTGATCTGAGTAGACAAAGTGGTTGCATTTTGATATTTATCTCATTTAGTTTTTTCTTTTTTCGTTCTAAAGTTCTCTACATTTATACCTGTTAGACTATGTTGGTGGAAACTACCCTTAGACCCCATGTTTTTTACTACAATACTTTTGCAAGAATAGAAATTTTGGAAAACTCCTTAGAACTATTTCCTAGACACCCATTTTCTTTTGTTGTGCATTGGAAATATTTCTTTACCATGTTTAGAAAACTAACTAAAGAGGATTTTTCCAAAATTAGTTTAAGATTTGTTCCAAATCTTGCAAAATAACCATATAAAAGGTGATATTATCCTTTTTAGGAGGTCTCCAAATTTTTTTTCTTGTATAAAGCTTTAAAAAGACACCTAAAAAAAATCAACTTTACAAAACATGAGAAGACATGAAGTTAATAAAGGGAATTCCTATTTATTGTTTTCTTCAATACCTAAACTGATAGACATTCTGATTTTGGAGGTGGTTGACTAAGGGATCCTAGATAAATTTGAAACTTGCTGATACTGAACACAAAACTTAGCCTATTGAGCTTTCAGTCTGTCTCTTTTACTGCATCAGAGTTTCCATTATACTTGCAAGCCCACTCCTATGATTTTCCTCCTCATCATGATTTTCTCTTACTGTAGTGAAAATGAGGGCATTTTATTTGAAAAAAAACTCGTCCTATTTCAAGTAATTCTAATCTCTAAACAAAACTACCAAGAACCCCCTAATTCAAGTCATCCTCTATATTATCCTCAGTCACCCACACTTCCACTACCGGTTTGAAACCAAAGAACACAAAGGAACAATTGCAAAATTGGTAGAGCTACTAACCTTTTCAGCTAGTAAAGCTATGAAACACTCGAAGAATTCATTGAACATAGATTGGCAAGAGATGCTACCAGGATTACGACCTCTGAGGATATAATGCTAGAAATGAATTGAGGGCGTCTATAGCTTGAGGTTACAATAAAACTAAATTAATAGAGTTTCTCTACATAAAGTTTGAATTGTGCAATGGTATAGAGGTTGTAATGCCTTTTGAATTCTAGATTTACATATTAAATTCAATGGGACACTTGGCTTGGTCATATGATGGCATCTATAACGTTGGATTAGGAGTTAACAAAAATTATTAAGCAACTAGGGAGAAGGATACCGCCTATTATAGCTCATTTTCATTTTGTTCAAAACTCAAAAAGGAAATAATTCATATATTCCAAAATACAAAAAATTTTGTAAAGAAAAATAAAAAATAAAATCATTGGAATTATTTTGTTGAGATTTATTTATAATAAAAAAAAATATGTGGGACCAAGATGGCGTAGGTTCAAAGGTAGAAAACATTTAATATTATATGGTTTGTGGGACCTACTCTCACGGTGGAGGAATACAAAATAAAGAATGTGCTTTTTCAAGGCGTGATGTCATTCATGTCATCTGGACTCCTCCACATGAGAAACCTGACACCACAACAAACCCGACACGTATGCGTAGGGTTGCCCTCATAGGAAGTCTTGTGGGAAACCACTGTCAGCAAGTTCAATGGTTGAGATCTCACCCGACATCACCAAGGGTTGGAACCGCTTACCACCACAAGTTCCCCCATGAGTGGTAAGTGGTATTCACTAGGTCTGCAGCAAGGGAGCAAGAATTGCAAGAGAGCGTGATCACCAAGCTGCCTACAACATGTCCATGTCACTCCTCCACCCTGCCACCTCATATATCATTCCACATCACCCCACTACCTCACCACTCCACATCATCTCCCTCATGTCATCATACGCCAGCCTACCGTACACTTTTATCCACACTCATTAATTATGTTTTTCCCCCATTTTCTATAAAAACCCCATTTCCTTCACTCAAATTTATTTTTCCTACTGCTTTCTTAAAGCTCACAGACAACCACCTACAACTATCAACTTTCCAACTCAATTCCAATGATAGCTAGTAATTCTCAGGTATATATTTGACTACACAGCTTTGTCCAATTGTCCAAAATGTCAAAGAAAGCTTCCTTAACAAGTTTTGCAACCCATATCCCACTTATGGACATAAAGAGAGATGTTTTTGACCCCATGTGCTCATTAAACGTAATGGAACTTCGTCAGAATGTTTTATTTGGTCAATTGGAGTCAAAACTATTTTTTAAGGTTGTTAAATCTAATCTGTTATCTACAATTGTCCCTCAAATGTACTTGTTTCCTAAATTCATTACCTAGTTAACCTCATCCCTCTATCCTCAAAATTTTTATGTAATGAATTCATTGGGAGAACATTTTTCAAGTTTCTACATTATTGATTCAACAAGCCTTGGATTTTCCTCAGTTTGACCAGTATACTTCATTTTCTAAAGAAACTCTTATGGTCACTTTTTAGAGCCTGTCTACAGAATATTATGCCAAATTGTCTTTCCACATTATGCCACCAGAGAATACTTTTTGTCTAGGACCAACCTTGCTCCCAATAGATAATTTTTTTGAGGGGGTCAAAACAATTTTACAGGTAATTGTCAAGGTTTTGGGAAAATCTGATACTTCCGTTGTTGACCAAACAACCATAGCAATGTTTCATTAGTCATGCAACCTAATGTAATTCTCAATATACCAGAATTTTTGGAGGTCTCAGTCAATTTTCAAATATTAAATTTCAATCTCACAGGTTGTTTTAGAATCCCTCTCTATTAGTCTATCTATACTTATATGTTCATGTGGATAAATTAATTCACCTGAGCTTAAATATGATGGAATCCCACAAGAAGAAATAGTCAGTGGTAAATTGGACTGAAATTGTAAGAATTCATCCCAGTTATGAAGGCTTTTTCATAATCCTATTTCATGTCAGTGGTCTACACCATCACTACCAACTTTGTTCCACCAATTATCTTACCCAAAGCTCAGTCATTTTTACAATTGATAAGAGATGTGAAAGTGGGAGATTGGTTTTCTTTTGAATATTACATAGAAATTAGGTTGTATGGAGAAAAATTGGCCCCTTATAGGGTTCCATATTTTGTACCTATTAGGTTGTTTGCATTAGAATTTATTAGGTAAACTTTAAATGTTTACCAAGTGCATTTTGTGCCAACTAAGAAATGATACTTGTTTAAGTTTCCCAGGACTGTTGGGCCTTTTATTGTCAATAACGGGCAAGTTGCATAGGAGGTAGAAAAATTCTACAAAAGGTGCAGTTTCAACAACAGGAGAATTGGGCCTATGATCCTTCTCAAATTATTTCAAAGGGAAGGGTGAAAAACTCTTATGCACCATATGTTCATGAACCAAGGCATGAAATTGAAAGGATTGCAAGTGGTGGCCTATTTCAGTCATAGCTTGGAATGGAGGTGGAGACTCCTCACCCTACTAAAAAGGGATTGGAAAGAGGAGTCAAAGATATTATCGATTTGGATGCTAAATATTTCCAAAGTTCAAAGAGGCCAATAATATATAGAGAGGAAATGGAACTTGAGTCTTTGGTGGAAAGGCATCTTGTTGAAGTTGGTTTCCAATCAAAACTAGGAGAGGTAAGATGTGCACCTTCCTCTCCCATTCCTGAAGAAGGTGAGAAGACCTAATTTACTATTTTTAAGGAGTCTTATGAGAAAATTGAGGAAATAAATATGAAAATCGGAGAAAATGTAGTTACTCAATTGGAAACTCAGTCAGTTCCAGAATACCAAACTAGATTGTTGTCAGCAATGAACTTGGAGAGGAATCAACTAAAATTTTCCTTTACACATCCTTCTGCATTATCATTTTTGTCTATCATTGGATTCAATATTGTAACTCTGACTATAAATGTAAAATATATTTCATTTCCTAATAAAATAAATTTTCATAGGAAAACTGGAGAGCTGATTTATAATGATTTGAGTAAAACTTCACTAGCAGAAAATAAGGCAGAGTCCTTGTTGGGGAAATTAATTAATCATTTGAAGTTAGAGAAGGTTGAATCACAAGCTCTTCACACCTAGAATGAAGAATTTAATAAGTTAATCATCAAGCTTAGAGTAAATCCCGAAGACAAGATAGTTGTACATAAGCTTTTACAAGGAATAGAATCTGAAATTCAAGTATTGAGAAGAAAGTTGAAGATGACTACAACCGAGCATGTCATGGATCCATAGGTAATTCAAATAGAGAAGGAAAAATAACTTATAACCTATGAGCTACTAGAAATAAATAAAGAGGTGGAAACTCTAAAAGAGTTAAATGTAAGCTTACAACAAAATATAGATGCACATGTCTACACAATTGTGGTGCAACCAAACTCTGAAGACCCTACTGACATGTTTACGAGAGTCATGACTAAGCTGAATATTTGAGAGGATGAAATGAGAAAAATATAGAAAATTTTGGATGATATAAAGGAGAAATTAAAATTTAAGGAGAGGCAGCTAAACATGGCTAAAGAAAGTGCATCACAGCACCATAAAAACTATCAAACAACCTTTGATGAAATCAAAGAGTTTAAGGATAAATTAAAAGGTAGCATGTCTCTCATACAGGCATGAGAAATCATTTGGAATGATATCATCCAGCAGGTAAAAGCAGTATGGAATCACATGTTGGTCATGGCAGAGGAGAAAATAATTATAAGGGATTTAGAAATGGCTATTGCTTCTAATAAAGATAAATCACAGCAAAGTGCACAGTTAGCCAAAAGAATGATTGATTTTATGAATGTTAAGTCTTCTCAAGAGTTGAGGGTAATGGAGATTGAAGACATAACATCCGTTGTTCTAGAAATAGATAAAATGGTGCAAAAGAAAATTTACAAAAAAATTGTGGAAACCAAACAAGGGGAAATCAAAGAATCAGTGTTGGCCTTTAATTCAAATTTTGATAAAAGAAAAAGAGCAGGATTTCCCTCATGTTGGGATCAATGGGGTAATCTTATTCCATGGGATACATATGAAACCTTATTAGTTGAATCAAAGAGTAAAATCAATGCTTCCCATGAAAAGACAACAATTCTAAAAGGGTCAACCATTGTGAATCATTTCCGAGGGACGTTCAGTTATTATGGTTGGTCAGAACTTTATTCACATAAAATACAACTTGCAATAGCATAAGGAATTTTAATATGGTCTATGACAAATTGGTCAAGTGCCGAAATTCTGACTTGACAATGTGGCAGAAGTGTCGAGAATTGTAGTCACCAACCAAAGCAGTGGAACCTAGAGCTTCTTCAAGCGAGCATGCACAAGGATCCCAAGTGATCAAATGAGAATAAACCAAATATTTTTATTTTGGAAAGGATATTTTATTTTGTAATTTCAAGGCAAAGTGATTTAATTTTTAAGTTTAGTTTCTAAGTCCTCATAAGGACCGGTAAAGTTTACAGTAACTTCATAAAGTAGTTCAAGTCAATTCATGACAATTAAAAAATTTTATAATTGTCTTCAATATAATGTTTCTATAAAAAGACATGAAAACCACTTTTGGGGTTCTGAATTTTTTACTTCAAAGAGAATTTCCTATGTAATGTGTCATCCTTTTCTTGGAGATATAATAAAATTTTTCTAGATGATTCCAACTTTGTATTGAATATGATATTTGATCCTTCTTTACTGTAATTCATTAAGTTTTTTTATTCTCTTGAAAATGTGTAAAGAAGTTTATGGTTATTATCAGTAATAAAAATTTACTTTTCTTGGAAATCACTCACAGTACCTATAAATTTCTATTAAATAACCTTAAATTGCGCTCCATATTTTCATAATTTCATTTTCTAAGTCTTTCATGAATTCTGCTAAGATTTATAATAAAATATTCTACACTTGTGGCCTTTTAGTACGAGTCTTACACCATTTCATTCTATCACCTCATTGTAACTTCAAAGCCATTTTCACAAACGGCATGGCCATCTAGAAACATATCTTTAATCCAAGGAGTTTTATTTGCGTTACCTTTATAAAATATCTCTGAGTAATCATGTGTGGGAAAACAAATAGATTTTTTATCATTTTGTATAGATTTCCTATCCACTGACCTCTTCTCAGCCAGAGGTTGTCTCTAGGGTTAGAAGACCCCCCTTTTATCCTCAATGTTCCATAACCCAGGCATGAGGCTTTATTGGGAAAACACTTAGCTTGATTGATTCCTTCATCTAAGACTTATAAAATCATATGGATTTAAAGTGGTTGGTTTCTTCCTAGATTAACTAAGTGAGCCTTTCTAGGTTGCCATTAAACAAAGCAGACTAGTGCATGAGTCTAATGATTATTGCTAAATATCCAATGGAAATTAACTCTCTTATTTTCCTTTGGTCAAGAACCTTTCATTAGAGGAAATTTCAACCTAAAACTGGCCTCCTAAGG
Organism: Pinus taeda; assembly: GCA_000404065.3. Classification (NCBI taxonomy): domain Eukaryota; kingdom Viridiplantae; phylum Streptophyta; class Pinopsida; order Pinales; family Pinaceae; genus Pinus; species Pinus taeda. Next base: position 87,696 of record APFE031147405.1, on the reverse strand, counting down.
AAAAATAATAAAACAAGAGTTATGAATTTTGGAGGTCAGAAAAGTAGAAAACTACTTTTTTAATTGTATTTTTTACTTATATCCTTATAGGTTTACTCAAATTTTAGGTGTAGGAACTTGTTGGATGCAGAATTAAATTCCACATCCAACAATTACTCATTATGCATACTTTTGAGAAGATGCACATTGATAAAAATTGAAGATACATTTTAAAAGCACATTCAACCTGCTTTTTTTAATGTATCTTCAATTTTTATCAATGTGGGTCTTCTCAAAAGTATGCATAATGGGTACTCGTTTGGTGTGGAATTTAATTTTGCATCCAACGAGTGTCTACACTTGACACTTGAGTAAAACTATATCGAGATAAGCCAAAAATACAATTAAAAAAATTAGTTTTTCTTCTTTTCCCTACAAAATATTTACATGTACCTATTTTTAAATTTGAAGGATTTTGATTGATTTACATATTATGACATTGAAATCACATGAAAAAATCATGGGAACTTTTAGGTTGAAATTTCCTCTAATGAGCCCTTGACATAAAACAAATGCCTCTGCCTAATTATTCGTTGCCTTACCTTGTCGCCATTGAAAACAAAATTTTTGAAAATTATCCTCCTACACCTACCATCGACGTGTTTTTCCTTTTGAGGTCCCATCTAAAAGCATAAAAATAATTCTATGAGAGAGTTGCTAACCTTGCAACACCTCCTCTACAACCTCTAGATGAATTTGCCAATTCTACCACTATGTAGGTTTTAAGTTGATGATTTCAGGCTAAGAGGCATGTAGAAAATTGTTGGCCCAACAAGGTTTCAGTTTTAGGAATCATATCAGTTTAATGAACAACCCAACATAGATTTATGTTGTTGTTTTTAAACATGAATATTTTTTATAGCATGAAACAAAACCATTCCTAGAATGGGAGAATCACTAACCATTACAAGGAAATAGATGGAGTTTTGTGTTTGTAAAGTCAGTGTTCATGGACATGAGGCTCAACATTTTAAAAGGAAATTAGCAGCTCGATAAAATCTTTACTAAAGAAATCCTAGAGCTTCCTTCATGCCTAGATCTTCTATTGAGCTACTAAATTCCTTTAGCAATGCAAGCCTATAGCTTCCTTCATGCTTGGAGATTGCTATCTATAGGAATAACAATATTGGAAAACTAAGAATTATTCCCACGATACGCAAATCACTAACCATTAAAAAGAAATTGATTGATTGAGTTTTATGTAGGTAAAGTAAATGTTCATAAACATGAGGATGACCAATTTAAGTCATAAAATAATTTCTAAAAAAAAATTAGACCAGATCAGCATCTTAACCAGAATATGAACTAGGTGTCACTTGCTTTATTTTAAATTCCTCCAACATCTACATCATTTTATTATAACACACAAAACATTTTATCCAAAACATTTATAGATATAATTGAAGACATATAACCAATTCTAGGTCAATTTCAATGCATTGGTAGTAATTTTCCAAGTGCAAATGTAGGCATGGTATTTTAAGTGGAAAAACAAGTTATCAAAAAAATAATTACTGATATAGTTGAATACACACAAAAAATTCCTTTTGTAGATTTGATTTTTCAAGGATACTATCAAAAGGCATATGCATGAAAAATTGTTAAGTTGTTTCTATTTTTTATTATGAATTGTCTCTATTATAATCCATGTTACTGAAAAATATTTATTGAAATTGCTAGAAATTATGAATAAACTAACATGTTGTTAATAGCCTGTAGGAAAGAAGAATTACTAATAGCTTATAGGTAAGAAGAATTTCAATTATTGTTAACTAAACGCATGCAATAAATTTGTAGGTAGTTGCATCTATGGAAATATTTATTTTTCTTGCTCGTACAAGGAGAAGTGGTAGGCAAGTGAATAGGGGTACCCAACTGTGATGCCCTTCATCAGATGAGGACAGAACAGATGATGTGAATTTCAATAATGCTCTTAGTAATTTTTTTTAAGATGGCCATGTGGCAAAGGTTGATGCTCTCCCACCATCAACCACAGAGCCACCATTAACCACAGTCCAAGGGGCAAGTTCAACTAAGAAGTTGCAATTGACAACATAGAGTTTAATAGATTTTTAGTTTGGGCATCTACAAAAAAGCATGGTATTCCTCCACCATCAATACATTATTGGCTAAAAGGGCTTCCTTATACAAAAAATTTAGGTACTCTTACAGTGATGAATAAAGAGGAGGCCGAGGTGGTTGAGTGGTGTAAGGAGAGATGGCCCAATTGGGACATGGGCTAGAATTGATACAACTCAAATTGAAAGTTTCTCAAATCTACCAGGGGAGGCCAAATCCATTAAAATTTTGATTTCCTGGTAAAGCATGGTGGTTTGGGTTTAAAAAAAGGAATCTAATCCTTGTATTGCGTACATGCCTTCACAACCAACAAAATTAAACAACGAAATTGTACATTTTTTTGTGGACAGTAGATCAATGGAAGAAGATAGTGCACATTGTGAGGAACCATATGAAGAGAACAATATAGTTCAATCAATTGTCCCATGTATTGAAAGGCAAGTGTCAACCAATGACATGCAGATGGTAGGGAATGAGAATTTACTTGGTGTTTCTGGGAAAAATAGTGTCTTTTTGATCTGCTAGCCCTCTAGGATTGGCAGCTATCCTAGAAACAAACAATCAAAGCAATTTGGGATTTCCTCTATGTATGATAGATAAGAGAGAGGCAAAGGAACCAACTTGGATCTTCTGCTTAACTCCTTGCTTGATCTCTCTCCCCTTGACAAAGCTTACAACTCCTCTCCTACTTATCTCGCTTAGAGAATACCTGTAGAGACAAAGAAACAAAACACCATCAAAGCATCTCGATCTATTACATCATAAGCATTGTAGAATCAGAAATACAATGAGCATACAATGGCATTCACAAATAAAAACATTCACAAATACACGATTGTATGGAGGAAAACTCGAAAAACTTTATTAAAATAGAAGAGATAATTACAACCCAACTATCCTCCCAGCATCAAAGCCCTCTTCACCTCATAAAAAGCAAGATAACCCAACAATACAATGCTCTTTCTCAAAGACAAATTATCAACACTTCCTTGCAAATTACAAAATTCCAGCCTCTAGATCTCTCAGATGAGGGATCCATTTATAGATGTGTGCAAGGGTGTGAGTCATCTCTGGGGTTTTGATTAGTGTCATTCCACTTGTTGTTTTTGGTTCCACTTGGAGATTTCTTGGATCTCTTACTCATCCCTGGGCGAATTCAGAGAGGTGAGTGTCATAGGAGAAGTTTCTAGAAGATTCCATGAGCATCCACTTAGCAAAATGTCTCAGACTTTTGTCCATCCTCGCTCATCGCACCCTACAGAAGGCCTCATCAGTATGCATCGCACCTGGCTAGTGTAGGAGTTAGTATGCATTGCACCTTGATAGTGGAGTAGTCAGTATGGTCCTGTTTTGGCCAGTTCTAGATGGTTTTTCTGGTGGAACTTTTGTGGAATGATGTAATCAGTTGACCATGATCCTTTAGGGTATGAAACAACACTTCTACGGGTTAAAAAGACCTATTTTATCGACATATAAGATTGGGATTGAAGTGCCCAAATATGCCTATTATAGTTTCCCCCTAAAGCATGAAATTGTAAATCTTTTGATGTCGGGTGAAATGCTTTATCATGAGGATCCGAGGTTTTCGAAACTAGAAGGTGACCTATATAAGATACAATACAATACATCATCGTCATAATATAATTTTCATGATCTAGTTGAGGTGGGAATTCCAATGCTCAACTTTATAAATTCATTTTCATGTACATAGGACAGATAATCGTCTGTAGTTGCAGACTGGTGATTCTTTATATGTGGAGTCATAATCCCTGGCTCGGATGACTATATGTGCAGCTTCTGTGTACATTTGATGTCTTTATGTCCCTAAAAATATCACAGCCCGGATGGATGAAACTAGATCTGGGGTCTTCAAACTCGTTCAACCTTCGCCCAATGTACAAGTCAATCCATGTGAAGAGATGTTCTGAAGTCGAACATGGAAAGACATCACCTAATTACCAACCAATAATGTGAGTTGTTAACAGACGCGAGAGGAATCACTGATAATGATGATGACCCTCAAGGTACTACAGTACAATTCACATGGTGTGAATATATGATCTCATGTCGAACACCACACAAAATCTTTCGGTCGAAGGCCATTGATGTCAACATGTCGCCGAAAATGAGAAACTTGCCATTGAGGCATGCAAGATTCAAAGTACTGAAAGGGTTGTTTATAAGCAAACTTCTTGGATAATGAGCTGATGTCGACAAGAAGTGACTCATCATAGGAGGGCCTTAATTTATCCCACATCAATGACACGCAATGAAGCAAATGATTTTCTAGAGGTGAAAACGATCTGACGACACAAGGTTCAGGAATGGTGGTCATGAAAAATGGAGGGTGAAGGTATTGCAGTGGATGAGGCATTAACTGGATTGTGGTTTCTCAACTGAATGACTTCTCTTGAACATATTGGTGACAATGAGATGGATTGGTAGCGTTAACCCCAAAAGATGTATGGTGTGGAAGACCAATGGTGATATGACTGGTGAAAGGAATAACCCAACCCGACTCAATCAGGGTGATGGAGTGAAAGTGTCATGTTCAAGAGTGACCTGCTCCCATAAAATTATTCAAGTTTTCTTCCCTTTTTCCCTAGTCAATACTGACCAGTACCTCTTTATTTTTGTCAAGCTTGAGGAGGATAACATATGCTTGTTCTATAATTTTCCCTGTCGCTATGTTTTAGCGAGCTTAGAGATAGTGAAACTCGCTCTTGTCTAGGGGACAAGTCTGTCACTATTGTTTTAATGAGTTTAACGACAAAGACAACTCGATCCTTTTCATGTTTCGAGAGTTTGAAAAGGGACGAAAAGGAAACTCTAGCAGTTGTTTTTTGTAGCATAATCCCTTAAGTCCGAAAATGGATAAAATAATACAAAAGGGATGACTTTTCGATCACTTTAGCAAGCCGAAAAGACAAGCGCTCAAAATTTTTCATGAGATAGTCCCTCAGGTCCGAAAAAGATTAAAATATACAGGAGGGATGGCACTTCCCATTACTTTAACGAGCTGGAAAGGCCAATAGCTCGACAATATTTTCATATTTAACGAGTCTGAAAAGAGTTTAAAGAAGGCTCGTTTTTTAGGAATGAGTGGCATTTAGGGTACCAATTCGTTCCGGGTAAGCTTGGAACTTCTCAAAACAAGGTGATGTGAAGAGGATGGCTAACAGGACCACTCGTCGCAACTATTCCTCAAAAAGGTAAACGATCAAGTGGAAGCATATGATTGGCCAAAAGGATGGAGGTGATGGAAGGAACACAACCAAGGCTCAAAAGGCTGATAGCATGGCAATCACAAAGGTTATTTACCGAAGGCGGGTTCATTTTTTAATGATCTTGAACCGTGGGGGAACTATGCTCGGTGGTAGGTTTATTTTTTAACGAGCTTGAACCATGTGATAACTATGCTCAGTGGTAGGTTTATTTTTTAACAAGCTTGAACCATGTGATAACTATGCTTAGGGGTAGGTTCATTTTTTTAATGAGCTTGAACCATATGATAACATATGCTCATTTTTTAGTTTTCTTTTTATGTAAGCTAGAAACGACAAAACTAAAAAGCTAAAAAAGCTAGAAAAAACTAGAAAGCTAAGGAACTACTGAGGTTAGGTAGGATGGTTTCGTCCGCGGAACAGACAAAACACTTCCTTTGCTTCATCCACCAAATAGACAAAGGTAAATGGTGTGTCAGACCAATCACCTAACCTAAGAAGTTAAAAAGCTAAAAAAAATGAAATTGGTCATTTTTAGCTTGCATAAAAAGGTTTGCATGCCCCCACGCATCGAGAAAAGGAGAGTCTCCAGTAACCATATGGAAATCACTGTGGTTAAGCAGGATTGTTTTTTTCAGCGGTTAGAAAAAATACTTCCTTGGCTTTGTACATCAAATAGACAAAGGTGAATGGTGTGAGATAACACTTCCAATCACATAACTTACAAGGAAACCTATCTTTTCAGCTGGGTTCGTCTTCCAAAGAAAACAAGGGTGCATGCCCCCTAAGCTTCATTACATTCACCAGACTACTCACGGTAATTAGATGGATGGAATGAAGGTTGAAGAGACATTCTCGACACAAAAGTACCATTTAGGGATGATGTTTGACTTAAAGATGTGCTTGAACCGGGAAATGAAAGCTAGTCAACAGTGACAATTTTGCCTTCATGCGGGAAACACGTCGCTCAAAAGAGTGTTGAGACAATAGTTTCCATGTTGTAAACATAGTCACACCCAAGGAGTATATTTTAATCTAATGGTCCTTGGACTACCATCGCATTCAAGTGAATGGATTTCCTTCTCAAAGTAATCGGTAACTTAGGAAGGATCCTTAACGGTCAACTAGTTCCTTTGTTAAAGCCTGACAAATTTTGAGTAATAGGCATAAGCGATGGTGAACCAAGCGCTTTCCAAGCAGTTGAGGAAAGGATACTCATTGATGCCCCTTCATCTATGATAGTGCCAGACACGATCATTTTGTAAACTTGTACTATGATTCGGAAAGGCACGTAAGATGGAAGGCGAGATCTTGCTAGTCGATTCCAATCAAAGGAAGTGACTAGACTGATTGGAAGGGTTACCAAATAAATGGTTGAATTAACCCCTTGAGTGGTGGGAACTGGGGGATTATCTTCCTGTTGTGAAGGAATGGGTGGATTGCCCCCAAGTTCATCGAACTTTGAAGTAACAAAAAGAATTTGAACAGTATCATTCTCACTCTCTTTGGGAATGGTATCATCTGAAGGTGAATCTTCTGAAGGTAAAACTGGGTCGACTGCCATCTCGACCTGTTGACTTTGGTTCAGTATAGACTCAAAAGATTCACTTTCAGGGATAGGTGCTTCAACCGATGGTTGAGTTAAGTCAGTCAGATTTTCAACTAGTAAAGGAATTGGGGAGAGTTTCTTGTAACCAGGTGGAAGTCATTGCGGTGAAGCAGGATGGTTATGCAAAACTCTTTTGATTCATCCAAAAAATGACAACGAGGAAGGGTATGGTCCCCTTCACATAATCTACATGGAATTTTGACACTTCCTTTCTATCCACTATTACTAGTTGATGGTGTGTTGTCAACATGATCACCAGAGGTTGATGGCACCTGTTGGTGTGAACAGGGGGGGCATTCTCTCAAGATCCAAGGAATGCATGGACATTCTCGATGAAAATGGTATCCTTTGCAAACTATGCATGGATTTCTAGGTTTGGAAAGTTCAGTGTGTGGATTTTCACCAAATGTTGCTTGGTTGCCCCCTTGCTTCACTGACTTCTTCTTCTTCTCCTTCCCTTTCTTCTTCTTCTCTGTCACCCGGTTACTAGCATCGCTACTTTCACCAAGCGAAGAGGAAGGAGGGGAGGGAGAAACAAACGAATAAGAATGTGAAGGGTTAAGTTCAGTATTAACTGGTTTCTGATTCGATTACTGATGAATCACGGTGTTTTGAACGACAGAGGTTGAGAAAAGCTAGACTGGCAAGCCAATTGTGATTCCCAGAAGGGACAAAGTTGCCATATATGGAGCACCAATATTTCCCCAACAAGAAAATGGACTAGGATTCCCCTCAAAAGGTATTCCTTGATTTGTGGACTCCATTATCTTAACCTAAGATCAACGAAGGAACAGGGATGTTATTCCGAATTTAATAAATTTTAATGACGCTTTGACACAACTTTGTTTTTTCAATTTTTAAGAGTCGAGAAAAAGTTAAAGATGACTCTAGTCCCCTTCAATTTTTAATGAGCCTGAAGTGACAAGTGCTCAAATGGACCTTTTCTTTTAAGGAGTCGAAAAGGAATGAAAGTGACTACTCTGGAAATCTAGACAGAGGGATTACCAAACCAACCGCAAAACTGCAATATACACCTTGGTGATAAATTAAAGAGAAATTACCAAGGATTTATGTACGGAAGTCAATCTTCCCGAATGTTGTGTTCAGTGCATTGCAATCAATAGGACAGTAGACACGACTTCCTATGGATAAAGGATATAATCCTATTGTGGTCTCCCAATATATACTCGACGGTACGGGGAGCACAAGTCCATGCTAGCACTTGTCGTATCAAAGAGGAGGAATCACCCAACCTTCGATGAAAATGATAGTTACTGGATTTTACGACGCTGGAACACGTCTCTAGCCTAGAACTCTAGATGTGTTGCGTTAGGTTCCAAAGTGTTGTTAAGTTCATTGAAATTTATTTTAGAGTTGATCTTGTTTAGAAGTTTTCCTTTCAATGGTTTACCGCGTGATGTTGATTTCAAATTCCTAAAAATGCAATCTACAATGATAAGCAATCGTTGTTTATTTTGATCAATGAAAATCCTAGCTACTAGGGAAAGAAAACTACGATTCTTTCAAACAAAGAGCAAAGAGCACACACTAAATGCACTTTTCCTAAATCATTTTTCGCACACAATCTAAATGAAAATGCAAATGCATGTATTTTTTTTCGTTCCCCTTAATGTGAAAAATGCCAAAAAGGAAAACTAAGTATAGTAAAGATCTGAAATATTTCTTTCAAAGCGACATTTCGACAATTTCTTTTTCAAAATGGAAAGGAAGACTAAACGACACTTTTCAATTTTGAATAGAAAATTTTTTCGACACTTTGAATAATAACAAATCAAATAAAATACATGACAAAAAGGTCAATCGACTATTCAAAGAAGGAAGACTTTACGACACTTCTCTTTTTTGACACAAAACGATAGTGACGACACTTTTTGTACTCAAATGACAGATCGATTTAGGCAACTTTTCGACAAAGGATTGTAAATGATGGACAAATACATAAAAACATTTACTAATCCTAATCATGGAGGCTGAACTATGTAATGCAGGTAGGCTTCAACAATGAGATATTGTTCATAAGCAACAGAACAACTAAACAGAGCTGAAAACAAGGACAAAAACCCCAAATTTCAAGAAGAGAAATAGGATCACTCAGTCATCGCACTTGGGCTTCACAGAAATAGGGATGCATCACACTTGCTACACTCGGGAAGTGCGATACATACTGGTTTCGAGTGACATACAGTGTGATGGGCCAGGGAGCGCAACTGAGATGGGTTTTGGCTCAAATTTGCAGTTGATTTCAGTGAGTTAAGTTGAGCTATGATGGAAAGTAAAGAGAAAAGTACAGAGGAATGATCTTTGGAGGTTACTGAGCTACCAAAAGGGCATATAGAATGCTTGTAAGTCAAATGTTCAATTCATAAATTAAACCGGAGATTTATTGAAGCGGCATTCATCTATTATGCAATTACAGAGCAAGAGCAGTTCGAAGACTATCTGGCTAACTTTAGGCTCCGTCTAAAGTTTATAAAGCAAACAACAATAACAAACAAACATCTATTAGTTGCCCAACGGAGTCACCATTTTGTTTCCAGGAAAACTAGTGTCTTTTTTATCTGCGAGCCCTCTAGGATTAGCAGCTATCCTAGAAACAAACAATCAAAGAAATTTGGGATTTCCCCTATGTATGATAGATAAGAGAGAGGCAAAGGAACCAACCTGGATCTTTTGCTTAACTCATTGCTTGATCTCTCTCCTCCTTGACAGAGCTTACAACTCCTCTCCTACTTATCCCGCTTAGAGAATACATATAAAGACAAAATTACAAAATGCCATCAAAGCATCTCGATCTATTATATCATAAGCATTGTAGAATCAAAAATAAAATGAACATACAATGGCATCACATATAATAACATTAACAAATACATGATTGTATGGAGGAAAACTCAAAGAACTTTATTAAAATAGAAGAAAGAATTACAACCCAGCTGTCTAATCCAGCATCATCCTCCCAGCATCAAAGCCCTCTTCACCTCATAAAAAGCAATATCACCCAGCAATACAATGCTCTTTCTCAAAGACAAACTATCAACACTTCCTTACAAATTACAAAATTCCAGCCTCCAGACCTCTCAGATGAGGGATCCATTTATAGATGTGTGCAAGGGTGTGAGTCATCTCTAGGGTTTTGATTAGTTTCATTCCACTTGCTGTTTTTGGTTCCACTTGGATATTTCTTGGATCTCTTACTCATCCATGGGCGAATTCAGAGAGGCAAGTGTCCTAGGAGAAGTTTCTAGAAGATTCCATGAGCATCCACTAAGAAAATTGTCTCAGACATTTGTCCATCCTCTCTCATCACACCCTATAGAAGGCCTCATCAGTATGCATCGCAACCTAGCTAGTGTAGGAGTCAGTATGCATCGCACCCTAACAGTGGAGCAGTCAGTATGGTCCTGTTTTAGCCAGTTCCGGATGGCTTTTCAGGTGGAAATTTTGTGGAATGATGTAATTGGTTGACCATGATCTTTTAGGGTATGAAACAACACTTTTAGGGGTTAAAAATCCCTAGTTTATCGGCATATAATGTTGGGGTTGAAATGCCAAAATATGTCTATAACACTTGGTTGGTTCCTAAAGCTACAAAAGAGACAGTGTCAATGAAAAAGGAATGGAACACCAGGTAGTCTTCGTTTGGGCTGAAGTTCATAGTTACTCACCTCAGAAGACTATATAACCCTATTAGCTAAGTTTGAAAAAAAGAAACTTGACATTCAAGAATTATAATAGGGAAAGAAGGATTTAGACAAGGAAAAGAAGGCAGCAAGTATTGTTGCAACACAACTTCGAGCAGAGGAAAGGCTTGAAGGAGCGAAAGTAAGGCAAGAGAAGGACCATAAAAAACAAATGGAAATGTAGGAAAGGGAGGTAAGAAAGTCTCAACAAATGCTTCAAAGAAAACAAGGGATGACAATTGACAATGATGCAAGCATAGTTAATGAAACCGAGATGATTTCAACCACATTGGACCAAATTGCAGACAATGCACCATTATTCCAAGGCCTCATAAACATTCAAGTTCCTCAATATCATAATGGGGGTTTACCCACTTGCTATATTCCTACTAGTGCAAGTGTCAATCCTATGTATTCTTATTAGAAAGCTTCAGTTAATGGAGGGGTTAGTATCGCAAGTGTGAGCTATGGGTACTCAATTCCTCCATGGCTACAAGGGGAAATTGGATGCAATCATATAAAAACAATCAACACATGCTAATCAACCATTATTACATAGGTCAACCTACTTTGATCAGGCAAGGAACTCAAAATGTTTGGGCACTAAATATTCTAGAGGCGTCAAGAATAAGGGTGTGATATGTTTTTTGTTGTAACCACATTATGATGTGGATTTTGTTGATCCGTCATGACTCCATTGAATCAAACTATTTCAAAAAAAAAAATCAAACAAATTCACAACTATCTTAAATGTGATCAAAACATAGTGGATGGCAAGGAATCATACCACACAATCAATGAAGATTCTAGAGGCCATCAAGCAAAGGGTTGTCATGTTTTTTTTGTGTAACCACATTAGGATGTGGTTTTTTGCAAGGATGACCATTTTGTATACCGATATAATCTATGTATGACTTATTTAGGTAGAATATAGAATGTTCTTTCATGCATCCACATAGGACGTTCTCTCTCGCAACCAACTACTAGATGTTTACAATATGACAAGAAATTCAGTTTGAAGGATGATGAAATTTAATTATATTTAAGTTTCACCTACACCAGACACTATTACTGATATTCAAGACTAGACTTTGTTTAATTAATTTTATTTCAAGTTCTAGCAAATTTTATATATATTAATGTAATACGGTCCAATTTATCAACACTCTTATATTAGTGTTATTAGAATATGGTGTCACTGAGATTCAATTAAACATGGTCATGAACAAAGCATTATTTTCCTTCAAATCAACAACAATTGGTTCAAATATTGTAATTAAAAAAATCCTTGCAATTTCATCCGAGATCAAAGAAAAAATACAACTTGAATGATGACTCTTATCACTTATAAACTTGATAAAGAATAAGCTACTCTCATCACATAATTTATCGACACTAATATATTAATGTTATTCAAAGATGGTGTCAAAGAGAGTCAATGCTACATGGTCATGAACAAATGACTATTTTCGTTCAAATCAACAATGATTGGTTCAAAGATTGTAATTTAAAAAAACCCTACAATCTCATCACAAATCATATGAAAAATACAACTTGAAGCTACTCTCATCACAGAATTAATCGACACTAATATATTAATGTTATTCGAAGATGGTATCAGTGAGAGTCAATTTTGCATGGTTAGGAACAAAGAATTTTTTTCCTTCAAATCAACAACGAATGGTTCAAAGTTTGTAATTAAAAAAATCCATGTGATTTCATCACAGATCAAAGAAAAAATACAACTTGAAGCTACTCTCATCGCAATAGCTAGTCTCATCACAAATAACATGAATCTACTCTTAACACAGATAAACTTGAAGCTACATCTCATTCTATAGATAAACTTAAATAAGAATAATAAAATCTAGAAAGATAATAAAATTTTACATAATGTCAAACAACAGCAGTTCCACAACTTATTTTTGAAGCATGTCGAGACCCACAATGCCATTGCAGAAATTAACATTGGAAGCATGATCAGACCCATAATGCCACCAATTTAGTGCTTCCATAGACCAATGGTATTTACTTGTTATCAACAGAATCAAACTAAAAGGCACAACGAAATTAAAACTCAACCCCCATCTACTCTTAGAAAGCTCTTTATTATGTCTGGTAAGTGCAATTTTGGGCTACAAAGTTCACCTAGAATTGGAAAATGTATCTCAAAAATAGTAAAGAGGAGAAGAAGGTGGCTACAAAGAAAGATGTTCAAAGTGTAAGGAGGTCTAATGTGAAAAAATTTTCTTCAAGGTCTCACTTTGTCTGAAGGCCCAACAAAGATGTTTACGACAGATAGAAGTGCATCAAAAGGCTACGCTCGAAGTAGTAATTCTACCGCTGACATGATAAAAAAGTAGCTCAATCCCCAGAAGTTGATTTCAAAACGAAAAATTCATAACCCTACCCAAAACCCTAAATGCACAGAGCATATAATTTTTTTTTCTAAAACCCTACTAAAATACACAAAACATAAAAATTTTGGGTAGTGTTTTGGGAAACCTACCCAAAACCCAAAATACATAGACCATAAAATCTTGTTTTCGAAAACGCTACTAAAATACCCAAAACATCTTTTAGAAACCCTACTAAAATACCCAATTTTTTTAAAACCGTATAAAATACCCAAATAATGAGAAAAAATTCCCAACTGAATGATGGATTGAATGTATTGAAAAACACAAGGAACCAAAATTTGTAAAACCCTACTAAAAAACCCAAAAAAAAAAATTAAAACCCTACTAAAATATCCAAAAAAAAAAAATTAAAACCACACTAAAATACCCAAAGAACGAGCTAAATTTGCAACCGAACGGTGGATTGAATGTGTTTAAAAACATAGAGAACCACATTTTCTAAAACCCTACTAAAATACCCAAAGAACAAGCTAAAATTTCCAAAGAATGAGTTAAAACTTCCAACAATTAATTAAATGTGTTAAAAAAATAGAGTGTGGCATGTAGGAAAATGTTATCATATCAGAGAGTTTGATAAGCCACCACCATGCCCAAATGCCATTGTAAACCTCACCATATCACTTTTGCAATAGATAGAGTAATTATCTATAATAGAAACACAACAAAATTAGTTTTGGAGCACCCGATTGAAGCATTTGCAGCAATTTCACCTATAAAGCTATAGAAACAACACATTAGTGAAATCTCCCATAGGCTCCATCATAGTCCATTGTCCACGCAATTTTCTAAGAGAATAGGCCCGGCTATAAATCCCTAGTGAACCAAGTGGATGCGTGAACCCCCCTCTAATTAGAAAAAATAACGACATCAGTAACGGTAAAGGGTGAAAGTATGGAGATGGCTTACAGTTTTTAGTGAGAGAGGGTACATTTGGGTGGAAAACTCGATGGCTCAATCAAGAAATTTAAGCACTTGATCGAGCCTTTTTTAAGTGCTCGATTGAGTTGTTTGAGGGCTTAAAAAATGTAAGTTGAGGTTAGCCAGGAGCTCGATAGAGCCATGTTTTTGAAATTTCATGCCAACGCAACTTAGGCAAGGAATTAAAAAAAGTGGCTCAATTGATCCTTAAAGCTAGATCGAACCATTATTTAACCATGGTAAGGGCTCATTTGAGGGTTTCTTAAACCCTCGATTGGGTTATTTGAATTTTGAAAACAAGCACTCGAATGAGTGTTTTAAGTGCTCAATTGAGCCTCTTAAGTCTTAAAATCCATAATTTCAGCACCCCTTCTGTAAAATTTCATGCAACGCCATTTGTACCCTGGCGGACTTGGGGATAAATTTGTCCTTAGGCGGCGGAGTTGATCACGTTGGACTCATGAAGGAATCCTCTATAATGCTCGAAAGTTTTTTGAATTGTTTTAAAGAGGTTGAATAAGAAATCAATATCAATAAACATACATAATGAAAAAAAATCAAAAAAATACCACTATCTTTGTTTATGAGTCCTCTTCAAAAGGGTACTTTTTGTTTTTTGATTTATTTAAATAGCTTCAAAAAACCTTATGTGAACACATGTGTCTGCAAAATGTAATTGAAATATTACTTCGCCAACTTCAAAAAATAATAAAAAATATAATTTTGCATAAAAAATAAATTTTTAATATGAAACTTGTCTCTCCGTGTAGATCATGCTCATATATATATATATATATAGTAAATTGCACATTTTAGACTAATCTATGTTGCATGAACACACGTGTACCTCTTAAGATGTGTGAAAATTTGCAAGGACAAGCATTTAATTTAATGGAAAATTGACATATTAGACAACACAAAATATTTTTGCAAAAAGTATCATTAAGACAATAACATAATTTGTAAGATCCCTGACAACAAAATTTTTAATAAACTTGGCACACTTGAGTGTTTAAAAAAAAATCATCCAACAAAATACTGAACACAAAGGGATCTAGAAAAAGGAAAATGCAATTTCTTATTTAATTAACTACTGCAAATAATGCATACCATATTGATAACATAGAAACCCTTGCCAATGACATGCAAGGATACCCATCAAAAGACAAATCAATACAGTGAAGCACAATTATGGATCTTGGATGGATCCACCAGACAAATCACACCCATGGGTTTTCATCCCTGGTATCAAACTGGAACTGGCCACACCAAGGTCTCAAAAAAACACAATTAGATAGATAAACTTAGGGTGATCCAAATGCCTAGCTCCTATCCCCTTTAATAGGCTTGATGGACTCTCTAGAAACCTTATTTCATTATTTTCCCTCAAAAAATGAAGGAAAATACCATGGGAAGATCCTAGGGGCATATACCATGGGTAGATTCTGTCCATTTTGACCATATCAAAAAAGGGAATATTACAAATCCTCCTACCCAAATATTTATTTACCTCAAGCAATCCACTTATATCCACAGCAAAAGCTTCTTTATATTAATACCATGATCCCAAACAAACTAGTGTGTTATCCCATGTCTCCATGCTAAATGGTTCTGAATATATCCTTTGATACCTGGATCCCAAACAATCCTCTAGACAATCTAGCCCTTAATAGATTCACCTGGATCCCAATGCCACCCAAGTCCTAGGACCTATGGGTTATGATACCATCTCAGCCTTCCATCACTTCTCATGCGTAAGGGCTCAAGTTGCAATATGCTCTTGGCTAAGGGTATCCTCATAGGAATCATCCCATCAATAGAGTAACCAACTCATAATATATTGTCCATCCATCGTAAGGGAAGTATCTAATGCATGAATTTCTGCACATGGAATAAGTTTACTATGTTGATATTGCTCGATGCTCAACTCATGTTGCTCCCCTTGGTCACCCAACATGATCCATTTGGATAAATATGCACTTCTCTCCCTAATGTATAAAGTTGTGTTGGTAGTTTTACAAGCCTTATCTATGTACTCCTGTAGAGGGTTTCTTTGGAACTTCCAACTAAACTCCTCTTGTTTCCTTGTAAGGGACTTGAGTCATTCCTAAACACTAGACAACTTGGTTGCTCACTCGATACATACCCCTATGAGCTCCTCAATTTTTTTGTTCTCTTGTAAGATAGTGTCTCAGGTTGTCTGAACTCTCTACTTCAACATCATAAGATCTATCTTGAAATTTGTGATCTTTCCCCGAAAGTCCTATACTAGTGATTTGGTTCCATGTTGAATATCTTTGTACCTATTTGCACTAGATGCCCCACAACCTCAACTTCAACTTGAGCCTTTGACTGATTCTATGGGAATGGTTCATTTTGCACATTATGTTTGTCATGATGTTCCTCGTGATCATGCTCATCATGTTGGTTCACTATTGTTGTCTCTTCACTCAAGTTTCTCTGGCCTCCTCCATCTGTGAAGACAATATGTTGTTGATATTCTCCAATTGTTGAACATAGGTGCACTGGTGGACTATTATCTATACTTGACTCCTCATATTCTTTAAATCCCCCTGGATTCCTATGGACTCAGTTGTATAGGATTCTACCTCGTCAATACCATTAGGTAGAATTTCCTCATGCACTTCCAAATGCTTGTCATCCTACAAGTCTCCTTGAATAATATCACGTTGTTGCTCACTATCTTGAAAATCAAATACAGAAGATTCCCCAATATCTGAATGAATCTCCTTTTTCTCTATTCTTGTTTCCTTCTTCCTATCACTTGGACATGAATGGTTAACTGTGTAAGTTCCCTTGCAAATAAATCTTAGTCCTCTCCTCCTTAGTTCATTCTCGTTGCACATTTTTTTCTTGCTTCTTTCATCAATCCTTCTCAACTTCTTTCTAGTCAGCACCCTTCTGAGAAATTTTATATTTTGCTGACCAAATTATTGACTAGAACATAGGTGATTGGTGATACCATTGGTTCCTTCCTCCAAATGGTCAACACTTTGGATGTTATTATCTTGCATATGTCAGCATCTCATTTTAAGAACAGGGACACAATCTTTTGCATGCATGTCTTGACATGGTTTGAATGAGATGATGTACTATTGGTCTAAAAGTTTTGGAGCAATTGAAAGATCAACTCATCACATTTCAGATTCAACATGAATGTGCCAAAGCTAAACCTTGCCACGAGTTCTAGAATTTTGTGTTGCTTTTGAAAGGTAGGAATCATGATGTTATTCAACCCTTGAAGGGTTTCTACTATCAGCTACAATATCTTCCCCACGATATCATTGTTGTAAGGTGGTAGTGGCAATGTTAAAGCTATGATTCCGTTGAGACAAGAGGCAACTGTGAGTCTAATCTTGTCACAAGAATGCTCCAAGAACATGGGTTGTATCAAAGCAAGCATGGATGGCTTCAAGGCCCAACTTGACCTTTTCCAATTTGATTTCTCTATGAGGCACAAAGTCATATCTAATGTGTCCAACCATAGGAGTACACATTCAGACTTTGTATATTCCAATTTGGATCCAAGTTCAAAGAGACACTTGCTTTTTACATCTTCCTTTTGAATATCTTTTGATTGTTGAATAATAACGTGGACCTTTAAGAGAGAAAGGCCTATTTCTTTGCTCTTGCTTATGTTTTGTAAATTTTTGTCATTTTTTATTCACACAAGTATTGTAACCCAGAAAACCCACTATTGTATTACCATGTTGATTCCTAAACTGTTTCCAAGAATAAAATAATAACATTATAGCTTAACCTTCCTTCTCTCGCATCTCTCTTTACTTTTTTTTTTAGTTTTTTTTTAAATCAAACCCTTCTTATATAGACCATACACCAAACAAAAAAATAAACAAGGCCCTTTCTTATTTGAATACTATGACTGGGTGGAAAATGCATTGTACTCAAAACTCACATGGCAGATTCTCCACACTATTAAAACATGAAAAAGAAATTCAAAGGCTTGGGTGATATTCCATCATGATTCAACACACCTATCCAATCTTCTAGTAAAGATCTAATCAAATATTCCACCTCTTTTGTACATGGCTTGAAAAGGGCAGGGATTTCCCAATGGCTCCTCGGTTTCGACCCCCGTCCGCGATGGCATGGTTTTAAATGTTGGAGAGACCCAACGATCTTAGCCTGCTATGAAATTATTTTTCCCCAATAGTCGAATATGGGGTAGATCTCGACGATCTCGGTTCGATCAGAAACGTAGGTATTCCGCTCCTTCGACCATGGCCCGTCGTTCTCCTGACCTTGACATGAGACATGGAGGATGTCGACATTGACTCAGTCCTTCCTACTATGATAGGACCGACCTCACTCAGAATGAATTTGGTTGATAGAAATTAGCCTCCACTGACGGATCGTTTTGCTAGTGAATAAGTGAAGATCTCAGTCAGATCCATTAGCGTTATTTTCTCACCAGTTGTCTGCAGTTGCCACTTAGTATGTATCCAGCAGACACTAAATACACATGTTGATAATATCTGCAACTGCTTCCCTTCATCTACTTTCATTTGTTTGCTTCGTTTCCTCTGCTTCTTCCATTAAAGTTGCTCCAATCTATCTGATTTTCATCTGGGACTGAAAAACGTAATGGGCGCTTCACTCCACCCACGTGATTCTTCTCCAAATTTAAGTAGAAACACCACTTCATACACAGTATTAGCAAACAACAGCCTGCAGTCGCTTGCACCTCAGACCTCCAACTAGCAAATCATTAATATTTCTGCAGCCTCTAAGTATGCACTTCCAACAAGACCTCCGTTCCACAATTATTGTTGGGTATACAACCAAAGTCCCACATTGACTAGAAGTGGGGAGGATCATGGGTATATAAGGATGGACAAATATCTCCATTGGTATGAGGCCTTTTGGGTAAGTCCAAAAGCAAATCCATGAGGGCTTAGGCCCAAAGTGGACAATATCATACCATTGTGGAGATATGTGGTGTTCAGAGTCATTACAAGTGGTATCAGAGCCATGCCCCGAAGTTAGCCAAGTGGATGAATCCTCAAAATGTCGAACAAAGGTGGTGGGCCCTAGTAATATCACGATGGGATCCATGGATGAGCTCAGTTAGACAGGCGGTGTGCTCCAGATTCTTCATGGACGTGTGCTGGTCCCAACACGATGAAGAGGAGTTGACCTGAGATAGAGCAATCTCTTGAGGCAGGTGGTGCTCCATGTAAGGCGTGTGCTTCCAACGCATTGGAGCGAAGAATCCTAGTTGGTAGAGAGTGGACGGGTGGATAATCATTTGATGGGAGGCTCCATGGTCCTTTGTTCGATGGAAGGATTGTTGTGTATATGACCAAAAGTCCCACATTGACTAGAAGTGGGGAGGATCATGGGTATATAAGGATGGACAAATATCTCCATTGGTATGAGGCCTTTTGGGGGTAAAGCCAAAAGAAAATCCATGAGGGCTTAGGCCCAAAGTGGACAATATCATACCATTGTGAAGATATGTGGTGTTCAGAGTCCTTACACTAGATTCAACTTATATGTCTATATTCGTCCCTCTATGTCTCTTTATTCTTCTCTCCCTTTCTCTATATTTCTCTTATTCCCCCTCCCACTTGCCATCAATATCTATACCTCCCTCCATCTCTCTACATCTTTCTTCCCCTTAAAAATAAATCTCTCTCTCCCATCTCTCCTCTCTCTCAATATCTTTCTCTCTCTCTTCCTTCCTCTCTCTCCCTTTATTTCCCATCTCCCTTTGTCTCCCTCACCATCACTCTCTCTTTGTCCACCCTCTAACTCTGTCACTATCTCCCTCTCTCTCTTCTTCTTACTCTCTCCCTCTCTTCCCCCTACATATCCACGTATCCTTGTGTCTTTCTTCCCCTTATTTCCATATATCTCTCTACCCTTCAACTCTGTCATTGTATCCATCTCTCTCTCCTTCTTTCTTGCCCCCCTCGCCCCCTCCATATCTATGTCTCTCTCTTCCCCTTATTTCCCTATCTTTATCCTATCCTTTTATCTCCCTCCCTTGTCTCCTCTCTCCCTCATTCCATCTTCATCTCTACCCTATCACTCCCTCTTTGTATCTACCTCTCTCTATGAATGTCTTTTTTCTCCCCCCGTCTCTTTCTCCCAGCAAATCCATCTCTCTCCCTCCCTCTCTCCTCCATCCTCTCTCTCTTCCTCTCTCTCCATGTCTCTCCCATCTCCACGTCTCTCTCACCCACTCTATTCCCCTTCCATCTCATGATCTCTCTCTCTTAAAAATGATCCCATTGTATTTTATTCAAGAAAGTATTTAAATTAGAAAAAACATAATTCGTTGTCAAATATTAAACCTATATTTTGGATCAATCATGTCAAAGAAAATACAATAATAAAAAGCTTAAAAGAATCTTACACTATCTTTCCTCTATTATTGTTAGTCACTTTTCTCTCTCTTTGCTTGGATATTTGGTTAAAATGGATATATCCTAGTTGTATATATATAAATATTATTATTTTTAATTTAATAAAACCTAGATTTAATCTGGGATATTCGGTTAAAATTCATCTATCCTAGTTGTATATATAGATATTTTCTTATTTTTAATTGATTAAAACCTCGATTTAATATGGGATATTTGGTTAAAATTCATCTATCCTAGTTGTACATATAAAAATATTCTTATTTGTAAATTATTAAAACCTCGATTTAATCTCTGTGGAAATATTTTTAGTAGTCATGATGATGGAGGGTTTAGATATACCTCAAAAGTAATTATAACCTTTTTGATTATATTTAATTAAAAAATGTTATAAAATTAAATCAAAAAAATTTATTTGTAAAATATTTTGATTTTGAAATAAGTCATGGCTCTTGGGCATTGTGTATTGATAAGCCAATAACCATGGTATTGGCCCATGGTATTGTAACAAAATAATTAAAAGCATAGATCCATAACATAATAACTAAAATCCTAGATGGCCCATGGTATTGATAAGCCATGATATTATGATTTTTTTCCCTCCTCTCCCTCTGTCCCTCATCCTATCTCCTCACCTTCTCTCCTTCCGCCTCTCTATATTGCTCTGCTGGGTATTAGGCCACAGTATTGTAAGAAAACACATTTAGAACTTAATAATATCCATGGTATTATTCATGATTAAAATTATTCTTATAATGTAAATATTACTTTTTTATTAGCTTATTAATTCGATCTAAATATGGTTATGAAATTGTTATTTTAATTGCCCGCAGGATTTGGTCTTGTGGTTAGCGAATGGTCTGCTAAGTCATTCATGTAGTTGTGCAGGTCATGGGTTTAAGTCTTGTCTTACCCTGAGGGGTTGTTACTTGCACGTTGGGCAGTTCCTCCTAGATGTTATTCGACCCCGTGTGTCACACCCCCAAGCTGGCAGTAGTCTTTTAACCGTGCTAGGCGAGGTGCGGCACCACCGAATGCTTTATTTTCACCAATACTTGTGTTCGTGGACTACGCCTAACCACTTATCCTACTGAGTTTGTGCTTCACAAACAAGTAATTATTAGTGTTACTTTATACCAATGAATACCCATACACATTCATTAACATGAGCAATTATACATGAACAACACAATTGCACAGTATAAAGGGAGAGGAACCTCCCTGAAAAACGAGTCTGCTGGAATAATATATTATACAGCTTTAGAGATTTACAATGCTTCACAAGTATACTTGGAAACCCCAAGTTTCATACTTAGCCAATTGTACAACATCATCACACCTCTGTGTGATAGCCAAGATTTCCTTGCACAAGGCGGGCGGGCACTCCCTCACATGAGTTGCCTTCTGCACTTCACAACCGAGCCTTGTCTTCATGGACGACGGGAACTTCACCAAAAACTAATCATTGCCATTTCATATGGGGGGAACAATAAAATTGACCCACCAACCTCCTATTTGTAAATAAGGTGCTCTTCCACTCAGCTAGCACCTTTTAAAGAATTATACTTTGAAACTTTATAAATTGTAAATTATACAACTTTCAATAAATTATAAAACTTTGTAAAGCCTTGGAAAATTTGTAACTAAACAAAAAAAATAGCGTCAAAGTTATAGGTCCCTATTTAAAGGTTATGGAAGTTATGAAAAGTGGGTGGAAGGAAAATTATTTGAGTGTCAAATATTCAATATATTTAGTTGAATACTCAATTAGAAGTAAAATTTGAAGACATTTATAGTGTATAAATGACCTATTATTATGAAACCTAAAATCTTCAATTACAGTGAGCACACATGATGCAATTATAAAAAATGAGTTACGTGTTTGAATCCTATTGGGTATGGGTTGTAGAAAACTAATTGGTAGTGCTTTTCATTATTAATTAATTCAAGATGTTAAAGTACAATTATTAATAACAATGATCCTAAAATGTAACCACTAAACTTATGTTAAAATTGTAAGAACAAAGTTTGCCTAATATTTTGTACACCAACAAAATATTCAAGGGCCATTCAAACACTTCCACATCCACAACATGCAAGAGTCTCCATAGATGCAATTGCATGGATACAAACAAATAACTCTCTACCTCTCAATGATAATTATGTTTGACGATAAATAATTCAACTAGAAAAGGGGTGTCAAGACAAAAACCTCAAAGAAAAAATAACTAAACAATACAAAAATACACTTCATTCACCCTCTTACTTTATAGAATAGATTTAGGGGAATAACAAAAAGATCTATAGAGAATAGGACTAGAAATTACCCCTAAAGGCGCAAAGATACACTGAAGGATTTAAATGTGTCTGCCCATACCAAGCTTGCAGAGAGACACATTTGATGTGATTACATTGTTTTGTCTCCATGTAGCTAAAAAAAGGCTAAATTCTCTTTAGAAGAATTTGTTGCAAACTCTTACATTAGCATGAATCTTTTCTTTTCTAAGAAGAGGATATTCTCTGGTTCATGAATTCATGTTTCCTAAAATGTTTTGGATGCTTTAATAGTTTCACTAGAAACATGTAAAAATCCTATCCATAATGCTAAAGGTAAAGTTTGTCCTGAGTTGTTTGTTGTCCAAAAACAAAATTCAAGTTCAACCCAAGTTTCATATTGAGCAAAAACAAGCCTTGCATCGGTTAATGAGGGAAATCAATTTTTTTTACATCTAAACCATTGATGATCTCTTATACTGATTAGTGGTTTGTTTCATGATCTATTATGTTTACTTCATAAGATCAATGACTGCACCATCTTGTTTTCTATAACAATTTCTTGTAGAATACATGCCTCAATCTCATCATGAAATATAAGAGGATATCTAATGTTCGACAGTTTGTCTACTCTCCACAAACTATAAGTGCTTTTTCTTTTATAATAACTATAGTTCAAATATGAAAAAACAACCCTTAGTAGACTGGATTGACTATTTAGTGGAAGCTTCTAATTGGTGCTCTACATTTTTCATGTTCTTGGAACTTTATAAATGCTAGAAATTCCATGGAAGAATGAAATGTTACATCACTACAATGCAACTAAAAAAAAAATATTAAAATACAAAATGGTAGCTAATGGTACTAATGTATCTAAGATCATGATGGATAAGGAAAAAAGATTTGGTTGATTGCTGGAAGAATCCTTGTATATGTGGTCCTATTTTCTGAACAAAATACTCAGTGCAAAGTTATTCCAATTACTATCATAGATCTTGTGGTATTGTCTTCACTAGTGGATATACCGTTTCATGTGACTATGTTGATACTAGGATCATCTTCACAAGGCTCGGACCTCATCATCTGAATATTTTGCATTGGTTGTTGTTTCTTCTTCTCCTACATCTTCAGTATTAGTACTAGGCAATCTTACTATAACATAATCAAATTTTGGACAGTATTGAAAAGAAGGGTGAGTTAGATTTTGATAGTGGCATGAAAAGTGTGTTGGTCCTCCACAACTGTAGAAAATAACATGTCTCTGACCTCTTCCAGCTCCTCCTCCTCCTCCTCCTCTTCCTCATCCTTGCAATCCTCCGCGAGCCATAGGTAGGCCTTGATCGTTCTGCGTGCAGTTTCTAGCCTTCATTCTATACAGTGGATTCCATTCCATCATTAACTCATATATTCAACAATCCCTTTCATCATGACCAACAAAATTAAATTATTTACAAAAGAGTTTCTTAGGAGACTATACAAAATTCTATAATAGAGAACAATTATCTGGAAAATGTTGTCCTGACACTTGGAATATCTTACACCAAGCACTTGCACCAGTGCTTGATCTAGTGGAAGATTATGGCTTCAGAGGGTTGATAGCCCCCATAGATATATAATTATAGAATACAGGGCACTGATCTTTATGATGACCTTCAGTCTTGCACTTTGTGCACCAAACTTCAGAATGTGTTTCCGACATAACCTCCTATCTCTTCTTCAGATCTTGCAACACTATATGTAGGCTTGCTAACTATGACTGGATCTATAGAACTCCTATAATTGTTTCATGGATCACAGAATCCTCTAGCTTCATCATGATCTCCAATGCTTTGGTCTGAGACCTAATCTTCTGCTGAGATAACGAAATCTTAAGTGAGGTAATAGCAATGATATGCACCAGTCCCTATGTTGTCCATCTGAAATTTGAGGATTAGCTTGGTTCTGTTGTGAAACGAATTCACAAAAAGATAGAAAAGATAGATGAATGCCTTAGAAATAAGCCTCTTAGAGGGGGAAACCTCCTTTACATTACACAAATGAACAATTCTTAGATGATACAAATTACAATATCTCCTTTATATATATAGGAGTCTAAGGGGTCATACTACAATCAGAGACGACATAATAATAATAATGTAAGGGCACAATAATAATAATAATGGGATTCTATGGGGCACAATAATAACAATATGGGGACTACATGGGCACAACAATATAATAAGGGGGTTGTACTAATAACAATAAGGGGTTACACTAGTAGTATAGGGGCCTAACATGCCCCTCTCCTTTAAAAGTATTGTCCTCAACGCTTGAATAGTTTTTGATGCTTCTGTATAAAATTCTTGTCCTCCCATGTGGAATATTCAGCGAGTAAGTTCTTCCACTTGATGAGATACTCTGAAATTGATCAATTTTGTAGCTGTCGGGTTCTTGTTTCTATGAATGCTCCAGGTTCCAATATGATTTTTCCTTCCTCGTCAAGTTCTGGAAATATTGTTTGAATTGGGATCTTCTGCAACATTTGAATGAGTGGCCATACTTCTTCGTCCTTCTTCCATTCGTCCCTTGCTTCGTTTATCCAATCTGTTTGGATAATAGAAATAACACAAAACAATGCTTCCACATCCTCATCCTTTCTTGAGAGTGCATCTGTAACAAAATTTTGCTTCCCTTTTTTGTAGATGATTTCAAAGTCATAACCCAACATATTTGTGACCCATTTTTTCTATTCTTCTAAAGATAATATTTTTTCTAAAAAGTATTTAAGACTATCATGATCCATTTTTACCTTGAAGTGTCTTCCCATTGGGTAAAGTTGCCATTTCTTAAGTGCATGTAGTATTGCCAACATTTCCTTCTCATAACTAGCTTGCTTGGGATGTAGTTGTAAAAATACCCAATCACCTACATCAAAACTTTTGTCACTGCAATGTTGATCTACTTCTCGTTTCATCTGATTATGCATCAAAGTGGCGTTATCCTCTAAGAGTTGGAGAACTTGTTGTTGATGCGCGATATGATATTTCACTGCTTGAACCTTTTTCTTCTTGGTATGTCCTTCTATCTTGAGAGTTTGAGGAGTGGTAATTTCTTCCAATGCATTACAAGATATGGTCAGATTCATTTCTTGATGCTCGATGTGATCTTTCACTTCTTGAACATTTTTCTTTTTGATATGTCCTATCTTGATAGTTTGAGGAGTGGTAATTTCGACCAATGAATTACAAGATATGGTTGGATTCATTTCTTCTTTCTCGATGTGATCCTTCACTTCTTGCACCTTTTTCTTCTTGATATGTCCTTCTATCTTGAGAGTTTGAGGAGTGGTAATGCTTGCCAATGCTTTAGAAGATATGGTCTGATTCATTTCTTCTTTCTCTGGGGTAGGGTCCTGGCATATATCCTCTTCTTTTGATGTTTCTTGATCCTTTTCTTCTTCCTCTTCATACTCTATGTAAAATAATTTCTTCTCAACACACTTATGACCTTTAGTGCATTGCTATCACAAATGTAACAAAGACATTTTTCTCTTTTTTCTTCCAATTGTTGTGGTGTAACCCTTGTAGGTTATGGAAGACTAGGAGAAACAACACTTCCATATTTATAGTTGTGAGGAGTAGACTTACTTGTTGCCATAATTTTAATTTCCACTATGTAACAAAGCCCTTTTACTCTTTCCAATTGTTGTGGTGTTCCTCTAAAGAACATGTTTCTTTTTGTATCCTCATAATGTGCTATCATTTCCTCTATGAAAATTGACCACGTAACAAGCTGTTTACGAGAACAAAAGCCCTTTATACCATAAAAATTGATCTGGTTCTAAATATGAAGATGCAATACATACCTTTTGTAACAGTGGTA